>CM029133.1:7512500-7536917 GCA_016859345.1 Istiophorus platypterus | reverse complement strand
TTTGCCAGTGGATGGCTGTGGGTGCAAGGCAGGGCTCTGGCTGCGGACCGCTGAGCTTGAGGAGATGGGTCAACACAGGTCAACCGAGTCCAGCTAAACAAACATATGCTATCAAAGAGGAAATTTCCTGTCCAATCTGCAAGTTTTCTCTTCACAGTGTACATTCACCAGATGATCCCATGGGATGAGACAACGGGTGTGTGTAAGTGATTGTCTGTAAAAAGGAACTTGATTGGTCACCTTAGTGCATATGCAATGGTTATTTTGAGATCATCATAGTAAATAGCATAAAGAAACAAAGAATTTCTTCAAACCTTTGAAACACAGTTTGGCTATTTTATCAGAATCAGCGATATTTGATTTGCTTCATTACATTGAAAAACTGTATGTAAAAATATAAGGATTTCATTTTCATTTCATACTAAGTCAGACCCAGCAAAAAGACTGCACGCGGCTGTGTCTCACAGCGATTGACCACCAGTGAGGGTTTGGCTCTAAAGCCTTGCAATGTTTCAAATTGCTTCCCAGCCATAATTCCTCCATCCTCTTTGACTCAATTACCTGTCACCTCACCAGACAAAGGACACACTATGGAGGGATATTTCTTAGGCAGACATACACTTACGTATACACGTGCGTACTTGCACACGCACACAAACACAGACGTACACACTCACACACATGGATGCTGTTGTAATTTATGGCAGGATAGAGTTGCAGGTTTAGCGCCACATCAGTGTCTTCCGACCAGGTGAGTGTTGCAGAAAGGGCTTTAGTTCTTCCCCTTTAACTAGTGGATATATTCATAATACATGGCTGACAGAAGAGACCTCAGCTCTTACCGAATGTTTGGAATATAAAGAAGATGGATACATTTTCTTAGTAAGTTTTTTTCAATAGTTTTTCTATTGTGGCTTGCACAAAATCCAGATTTTGATTGGAATTTTTATATAAATTTTAAGGAGAAAGCTGCCAACAATATCAGATATTTTCTGAGACTGTCAAAACTTTTCTCTCATTTTTTTTTCATCACCTTAAAATTTTTTCAAGTCTAGAAAACAGATTTTGTTCTAAAATGTATATTTTCTATGGTTTCAATTACACGACAGACCATGTTTATGTCAATACATCTGAGGGGAGTGCTGCCCAGTCTCGTTAAAATTATTGCCAAGCTTCCTCTACTACTTCATGGTGCATAATCCCTTCTTCTCAAACGGAAAAAGGCCAACATATCCTCCTAAGTGCTTGTGTGTGTTTTTGTACGTATGCGTCCTGCGTCGCTATGCGTCTGTGGTTGTGTACAGCAGATACTGCAAGTCCGAGACCATGTGCGTATGTCAATTTGTGTTCATGCTATAATCATGTTTGTGTGTATGGTGCATGTGTGTATTACTGAGTGGACCTCCCCCGCCATACTGCAGAGATTTTTCATCACATGAAAGCCAACAGGGGGTGGTATGCATGCAGGGCGAGTCGCTTCCATCTGCCCTGTCCACTTAAATTAGTGGGGCCTCGCATCCAGCAGCATCTGGTTCCAATATGGAGCCAGGCGGAAGGGTGGGTGCCTCACTGTGCGGCGGAAAATACAGCCTACTGTACCTTTAAATAGCCCTCAGGAGGCTAGGGACGGATGCTGGCCCTATCGCCCTATCCCAAGATTCTTTGTATCTGGCCTAACACTTCTTCCCTTTGAAAGAGGACAAATGTACAATTAGGCAGGAATGCCTGCAATGCTGTTTTCCAAGCGTGTGTTCGCAGAGCTGGCTAGAGCAAATGGTGGATCGACTGGTGAGAGGTTACGCGCCGTCAACCTCCCTCACTGTTCCGCGGTGAGATGTACCGTCTGACCCTGCACAGGCTGGGTTTCTCTGGTTCTGCTGGTCTGTGTTTGGGTTAGCCTCTTGTTGTTCTGGTTCTGCTGCACTTTGCCGAGCCAGATCTCCGTCAGTACTACTCTGTGGCACAAGTCTTTAAAGATCCCTCCTCCTCCTCCTCCTCCTCCTCCTCCTCCTCCTCCTCCTCTTCTTTCTACTCTTCTTCTTTCCCTGGACGAGAGGCACTTCAGAGCTTACCCATAATTCAAAGGTTTCCATCTCAACCATAATTCACACTGCGCTCTACCCTAACTAAAGGGGCTGTCTGTAACTACAGTGATTGCATGTTTGTCAAACGAATTGTCAGTGCTGCAGAGTCAGGAGGAGGAAGAGAGTAGGGGCTAGAAACATGATGATGGCATGCTTACACACAGGATCTTACACAGTAGTATCATCCCAAAGTCCTATTTGGTCTGTAGAATCACCATAAGAGAGCAATAAGACCTTACTGTTCAAACAAATATATACAGACTTTGCAAAATGTGAAGTGCAGCCTGAGTGGTGGTAGTTAACTAGTTAACTACCACCACTCAGGCCACTCAGGCCGCACTTTATAGAGTTTATAAAATGTCGAGTGTGATCAGTCACCGCTTTTGGAAAGTTTAATGATACCCAATGCTATTTTTATACGTAAAATGAAAATGATTCGATTCGAATACTTAGAATAATGATTTGAAATCTAAAACGTTTCCAAAAAAAATCTGACTGAAAATTTACTAAAAGCAAAAATCTCTTTTTGTGATGCCAAAAATGTTCATTTAAAGTGCTAAATCATCAAATTCTATTCACCAGACTTCTAGATGGTGTCCAGAGCACATGAAAAAAAATTATAAAAGACACAGCTATGGTACAGGAACCCTAAAACGGTTTGAGAGGCCTTCTGGAGACCCTCCCTTGAATTTCCTGAGCACAGGGAGTCTGTGTTTCCATTAGCTATGAGGGAGGAGAACATGGAGCGAGAAACATAGTGCCATCAGATAAGACTGATGACAAGGCAGAGAGAATCGATGACAAACTTTTGACAGCTTTGGCCCATGTCTTCAGACCTATCCCGCCTGCTGAAATATAGATCGCAGTGTGCCTCCAACACACACATATACACACACACATACATACACTGTCAGGTCTGGAGATACTTGTTTAATGTGTGGGTGATTAGCAAACCACGGGAAAGCATTTTAGTGCTCATGTCAGAGCAAAGACGGCCAACTGAAATGTCTGGATTTTTGTTATTTACGGTGCTTTAATGAGGAATATTACTTCCGTGTATCTCAGTGTTCACATTCACTGCTATTGTTACAAAATCCTTGCCCTTTGACCTTATGCGTCGTTGGAGTGCACGCACGCACAGAGCAACAATCAGAGGACACATCCAAAACAGCAGGAGGTTAAACTTTATCTGGCTGCTTCTTAAATTGAATATTGAGAGACTGTCACTAAGATATAGTAGTTAAACAAAACAGTCCGCTTTCAAGACAACTGCCACACTGAAACAAGTGCTAACCACTAGGTAATTTTATTAAGTTGTGACTTCCTTTCTTTTCCTTCCTTACATCAAGAGTTCAGAGGTCAAGAGGATCTGTCAGCAGTGACACAGAGGATTATGGGTGTAGGCATTCCATTGGCAGTCATTACTGCCCTCAGTCAGCAGCCAGTACTCTCTCTCCCCCTTTTTTCTCATCCTCTGTCTTTCTGTCTCTTCTCTCTCTTGTCCTCTGACAGACTAAGAAGCAATTAGTGTCACATTAGCGATATCCAAGTTCCATATTTCAGTTCTTATTCATGCCAAAGCTGCTGCTGTTGTTCATCCATCTTTTTAAATAAACAGATGCCTTGTTTGATTTCCTGCATTTTATTTCAAATCTTTGTTTTTAAATCTTAAAAATATATTTTATCCAACCTTTTGGGATGTACCAGAACAAATCTGTTGTACACTTTATGAGTAAAGTCTCAGCTCTGTTAGCAGCTATCCCGAGAACTGCTACTCTACATTCCTGCGACATTACAATCACTTATCCAAATACAATACAAAAAGAGAAGGAAAAATGAGTATGAGCAGCAATGTGAGGTTTGGACCCCTGCACTAGAACCCCAGCCCAGTAGGATTCCTCACATTCCAGCCTATGCTGGAGCTGGAGCTGGTAATAGATCTGAGCAGGCCTGCTGGGCTCAGCGCATTGTGGCCTGTCCTCCCTTCCTCAGTTTTCTGCCTTGGAACAAGACAGCGTTTTTCCTTGTAGGACACCTTCCTGAGAACAGTCTCAGGTACTGACTTTTCCCTCCCTCTGTCATCAAAAAAGCACACATGAATACAGTTCTTCCCTTCCTTTCTGCCATCCCTCCAGCATCCCCCTCATGCAACTGTAACAGGATAGCGGGAGTTTACATCACGGCAGAGTGAGGGGCTGGGTCTTTTTGACAGTAATGCAAGGGACACTTGTTTACCTAACCTTATGGGTCACAGTGCAGTTTAGCAGGGAATGAATGACTTCATTTTTAGGTTTTAAATTAAAGGGTTCCTCCTCTCTTGAACTTAAAACAGATTTGTGCATGCCTTGGAATGAACAAAGTACTCACTTACTCAGTACACAGACCATTCTTCTCTGGCTGGAACAATACAAAAAAAGGGAAAGAATTACAGGGACGGCAAGGATGTTGTACAATCCAACTCCTGAGGTGCACATATTTGCATACAGTCATAACATTCCTTAATACCATTCTTACTATCTTTGATTTAACGAATGCTTCATTCATATTGTGAAGAATTCTTTCATTCACTCTGACATGGTGTCAGTTACTTCAGCAGTCATTGGGCTATGCCATATTTGAGGGAAATTGCTACCTTATGCGCCTTTTAAAAAAAAAAAAACCACTGGGTTTTGAATGGGACCTTTTAAAAAAGGGGGTAGTGTTTCATTTAGAGTTGGTGGCCATTTCGGCAATGTGCTTTTACCACCAGGGAGCCTTGGAACCATTTACACTCACACATGGCATCAAGGCCTGCTGTGGTGGTGGTGCTTTGGAGATGCCTGGACGCCATGAGAACACAAATTAGAGCCCATCTCTCCCGTACTTCCCCCACGCCGAACTGTTCAGAGCTATAGGAGCACGCTCTCTCTCTTCCTCTCACTACAGCCTTTCATGCCGCTTGCTCGTCAAAGGAGAATTGATTAAAGGCCCTTTCAAATGACTTCCTTTTCAGAGCTATTATTTCCCAATAACCAAAGGAGAGCAGATTGAGATCAGTAGTCTAATCTGTTGTTTCCCTCTCCTTCTTATTGGTGTTTTTGTTAGAGCCTGGCAAAAGAGCTCACCCCATTTTTCCTGTCAGTCATCGGGTTGTAATACTGGGGATCACGCCTGTAACTTTAGACTGCTCAAGCACTCACGCACTGGCCTTTTTCAGAGAACAGAGTGAAACAAGTCACTCTCCAAAACCTCTGACAAATAACCCATGCCACAAAGAGCCTGTAACTCTGCCGCCAAGGGAAAAATGCTTTGAAGCTGCAATAGAAAGGAGGACTTCTTCGCTGAGGCCAGTGTAGCACCAGTGATCTCTGGAACAATAGATATCCTTGAACTCTGTATTCTACCCACTGAAACACAGCTACTGATCATGAGGTTAGTGCAGTAGATTCCTTTGCCAGAAGCCAAACAGCGGCCATTTTACCTGTCACTGGTAGAATAAAAAAGGCAAAGAAGAAAATGTTTGGAATGGCAATATGTCATGCTTTCCAAGTGCCAAATTGAGTTGAAAGTCTGGCTTAGGTATAAAAACACATAGCAGACGGGAAGAAGAAATGAAAAGATAAGAAGGGATGAGGACTTTTCATTCTGTGTCAGCAGAAACACCTACAGTGTCCGTCTTCCTCCGGGCTCTAATCGGAAAACACCATCTCCCTTCAACTTCAAACATTCCTGTAAACACCTGCTTGTATCTCGCCTCTGCATCTGTGTGGGTAAATACCACCCATTCTTGTTTGCCTATGCATAGACAAGACCTCCACTAGCTTACCTCTGGACAGTTATTTCTTCTGTAGCCATGCATCACATCTCCTCTCAAGATGAAGAGCTTGTGAAGATGAAAAGCGTAGTCTATGGGGGGCATTGTAAAGAAGAGACCTTCAGGTGAGAAATATGCGGTTTTGGCAAACAAAAGTTACATTCATCCAGGTGGTCCCAGACGCCCTATCCAAACAGAGGTCTTGGACTGAGCGGCATCAAGATTGTGTAAAAACAATGCGGCAGTATGTTCATATCTCTCACTTTAATGATTAATCTGATCAAGCCAACTTTTCATCTGTCGACGCCAATGTTCTAGGAGCTTGTTTGACTTGTCACCTGGACAAGTAATAACAAGAAGTGTTGTGTCTCACAGTAGGCTAACAATCACCTTTCAACAGCTGAGACGCCTGTCTCTCAGACAGTTGTGATATACGGCATTATATTAATGGTTAATCTACTTCAAGATCATCATCATGATACGTCGTTATGTTTGCCAGTTCTTCAGGTAAAGCTGTTGCATATAAGGGAGATCAACGGAAACGTGAGGTTTACATTTTGACGGGCATTCCCCTGTCCACTGCTTTCACATAATAGTTACTGTGCTTTAAAGGTGCTGTGAGTCAAGACAGACAGTTCAAGCATTTCATGGACAGATCCAAGAACTTCCTGTAATGCTCTGCCTTTTTAATATACACTCCTTCACTGTGGCTTGGACTGGGGGGGGGGGGGCTCAGAACTCACTTTTCACTCATTGCTGGGCAGACTCTGTGCCTGCTCTCTCTCACCTTTTACTGTCTCATGCAGCTCTGCCCGACATGCTCTGCTTGCTCCAAGAGTCGCCAATTGACCGAATATAAACGTAAACTCTTAGCTCACTGTGCCACTGCGACGCGAGATGCCGCTTTTCTCCACAAAATGCTGCTTTCAGCATTGATTCCAAGCGTCGCTGTACCAGCGAGTTTTTTAACCGGGAACCACAGATGACTTTTCTAATGGGAAAACAAAGCTGGCTTTTGTGCCTTGGTTCTGGGAGGCCGCTCACTCTTGTCATGTACATGTGAAATTAATTAGGAGGAAATACTAAAACACTTGGGTGGAAATTGCTTTTCACCAGATGTTATACATATGAGGATCGATTTAGTATTCTTAGCATAGCAAAATGACCATATAACTTCTTCGCTAGCCTCTTTGATGAAAGCCAATCTGTCACTCAAGGCACATAAAAAAGAAGTCAGGGTTATATGCTACTGTTTGTTCCACTTTATGGAGTCTTAGGTAATGTGATTACTTAACCAGGTTAGGAAAATAGAATGTTTCATTCTGGGGTAAAATTCGACAAGAGGCCCAGTGTCCCTCAGTGATCCGTGCGCAAACCTAACGAGCGCTCTTTTCCTTGTCCGTTGCCCCAAAAGCAGAGAGGCCAAATTATATTAGATAAATCACTGTCGGATGTGAGATAGCCATCATAACAGAGGTGTTTAGGTATGTCAGCAGCTGACGTCTCATATGTCATGCATATGTTTTTAGTGTGCTTTGGAAAAGAACCAGCCTTTACACACGTCTGTTTGTGGTGCTGTGGCAACTCCACAATACGGGTATTAAAAAGCAGACATTGCAACGACAAGGCTCGAGCCAAGATGAATTGGGAGATCAGAAACTCTAATTTCTTGCCTTCTGTTTATATTGCCTGCTCCACTGCACAATGTCAAAGATGTGTGAGGAACAAGGAAACTACTTTGATATAGCTCACTACACTGCCAGCCTGACAAATTCAAACATCAAGGAGGAAGAGTGCCGGAAAAAAAAAAATCTCAATATGCTTGCGTTTGTTCAAGCTGAGTCAACTACTCTTATTGTACCAAAACACACACTAATCTCCAATCCCTGAACCTTTTCTTTAATCCTTGTCCTCATTTCCCTGTCTCAATATTACACCACCAGTCAAAAGACCTCAACTTTTCTAGCTGTTGTTCAAATATAGATAATTCAGTGTTTTGATTTTTTCCTGAAAATTAAGGCATAGAACAAATAAAAAATTAGAGAATTTTAAAACAAAGAATCATAGATTCTTCTTGCTGAACTAAATTTAACCTCAATTTTTGGCTCATTCACAGGTCACTTGTGACTTTCTTTCTACAATGGAAACCGAATATTGTTCAGAAAGTTCTTCTGGACACCGTTGCAGAAGTTCCCACGGATGTGTTTCACTTGTAAATCGCTTTGCTTTCACCATTTGGTCACTATCTTGCTGTAGGATGAAACCAGGCAGTTAACAGCTGAACTTTTTACAATTCAAGGTTATACTTTTGACTTAACTGTCTAAATTTCAATTTTTAAAAAAATGAAAAAAATTGGGATGTTCCAAATCTTTTGACCAGTAGTAAATGAGACTGAGTAAGCCACTTTTTTTAGGATGTAATACGCCAACCACTGAATGAGAGTTGGCCTGCTCATCTGAGGCAGAATGACTCCACACCAAAATACAGCAGCTCTCCCCATAGCTTCTGTTGCTCTGTGTATATTCAAGAGAATCCAAGCCATCTGGAGTCTGTTTATTGTATTACAAATGACACATAATGGTAATCTGGCATGTGATGAGAGAGTGTGAATTACAGACAAGGGGCACAGAATGGGTATTAACCTTCATTTGATTTCCTTTAAGGAGGATGTTTAATTTAAGGTTGCATTTTATCTACCTGATTATTCATTACAATAAGCTAACCCATAACAGTATGAAACAGGATAAACAGAGGAAACCGCCAATTAAATCACATTCCAGGGAAGATTGGGGGGCTTACTGTATACAGAACAGTTAGTTTAGTGACATAAATATTTACACAAACTGCCACGAATTAAGACAAATGTTACCAGGAAATAAGCTACATTGTGAGGGGCCAGAGCATGAGTTTGTCTAAATTTATTGGCCTCTGTTGAGTCCCTATTTTTTTGAAAAACCGTTTCCCAGTTTTTCAAAGTGAATGAAACAGCAACTGTCACAGCTATGTGCGAGTACACACAGTAAATCGTCCAGCTGAGCTTGCACTCGTAACATGATGTTTTCTTTCAAATGTTGAAAGCTTAATGTGATGTGAACATTCGTTTTCCATTGACATTTACAGCAAATACTAACATGGATCATGTATCTCAAGCAGACAGACAGAGGGGGGAGAGGGGAGAGAGAGAGAGAGAGAGAGGGAGAGAGATGGGCGGAGATATGAATAGTTGCATCAGACTGGCCCTAGTAGAAGTTAAAGATACATACTGCATGCCCAGGGAGTGGATGTCAGTTAAATGTTTATACAGCTGCTCTGAAGATTATTATTATCATGAAACCACACAGCTATAATGTCATTCTGTGGATGCCAGAGTACAATCAGGTCCTCCCTATAGCCTACCAGCCTCCTCTCTCCCCCCTGTCAGACAAGTCTGCTGTTCTTCTCCCTCCAGGCTGTACGGCTGGGATCAGACTCAGCACGACACCATGACAATGAAATGTGACAATGAAACTGGCTTGTTCCGGACTAAATACAGCCATGTGAAAGCCAGTGTTTGAATTTTGCTACAGCTGTATATGTTTGTCTGTTCAATTAGTATTTTTTTTTTCCACCACAGCTGCGATGCTTCATCACTAAAAACTGTGTAGAGTTCAAGTCATGGGAAAGAAAAGCAGTAAATTACTTTATTGATAAATAGATATTTTTTTTTTCCTATCACAGCTTGTCAGCAGACGTGGATTACAAATTTGTCCATTTTGTATCTCAGTGTTGATGCATTTGGCTTTAAAAGTAAACACAGTATTGAAGACCATAAAAAGGCAAGGATGAGACATCAGCATGTAATTTTCTTCTCTTAAAAGGTTACTAGCAGTCTAGCTTAGCTGTTAACAACCAGTTTCTCTCATCCTGCCCCTAAACCTGCATTAATTGAAATTGGTGGCCACTTGGGGGCAGCAGTTACAATCTGTAAACACACCACTGACATATTATCACCTTTTAAGTTCAGGGGGTGAACGTTTTAGTGAACAGTGGCTTCTTTAAGAGCAACATTAGCATTCATTTAGAGTCATGTTTCTGGCTACCCGGGCAAATATAAATCTAGTTTTCACTCTTTGAACTCTGTTTTCGGTCTCTGCCAGCTCCTTAGAGAAATGTCCTACAATTTAGCGATGAAATGCTTGACTATGTTCACAAGCTAGTTGCTGACGTTGTGTGTTGGCCGGGCAGGTATTTCATAGCAGATTATTCGGGGGCTTTCTCACTGAAAACACTTATGTGCTGTGGCTGAAATCAACACAAATGTGAGCTGTAAAATTCAACCAGAACTCTGATATTGTTGTTCATAAAAGAAGCTAAAATGCTCTATAAAGCAGAGCGGAACTGCAGTCTCTGAATATGTTTTCATTGTATAATTACCTATAACTATGAAATGTTTTTTGCAGGTCCTCTTCCACGGAGCCCGTCATGTTGGACCGCCATGTTTCTATAGTAGCCTAGAATGGACAAACCACATAATGGCTTCAGAAAAGGCCTTCTGCACTTTTATGTTACCCGAAGGTTCTCTGGTTCTCATAGGTTCTCTGACTTGCTTGGAAAAGGAGGGTGAGGGGAGGGCTATTCAGTTGGTTGTAATCTGCAGCCTCACAGCTTAATATCCTTAAATCCTACACACTGGTCCTTTAGTAGTGGCTGACTATAGCTGGGCTTTGAAATAGGAATGTAACATTTGCAATTTTTATTGGCTATTGAAGAAAATAGTTAGAATGACACTGAATTTTTTTTTTTATCCAAAATATTTGGGATGCTTTCGCTTTATTAGCAGTAATGATGTGTTGTTGGGTTTTTTTTTACCTAACATTATGCACATACAAAAAAAACCCTCTCCATAGCTTTTGGTGTTTGATATCTTTGTAGACATTTACCCTTAGAAATGGTGATATACTGGCCTTGCTCAACTTTGTCTAACCTTCTCATTATCTCACAAATGATAAAAACCACAGATTCAGGCAACTTCTTACGTCATGCAGTGGTCTAATCTCATCTTGTCTAGCTGAAATGGTTTTGTTAAAATAAAAAACATTTAAAAATACATTGCTAGTTATTGCTTATGGCTTGAGACTGCAGATGAAACATATGAAGTGTTTAATCTTATTCAGTGAGCAATTGAAAATGCTGTCAGTTTTTGTTTGCCTGTGAAGGTCACAACACTTCTGTCAGGATGTTTCTATTTGTCTTTTTGGTTTCCTAAACCTTTAAAGGACATGTAATTGCATGGAAACAAGCTCCATTTCACACTGCACTTTAAACTGGCGGCACACACATTAAAATGTTTTAAACTCGGCACTGGTAGCACTGAGATTACACAAAGCGATCCAATTCCAACCTATTGCCTTAGATCTACATAAACTATTATTGATTGAAGCCATCTTTGCCGGGGATGTATCAGTTCCCAATTCTCTGTCACGTATAGATACTTGCTGAGTGTTTTCCTTCCATCCCTGGCCTGTAAACAGCTGCTTGTGCTTAAGCAGTAAAATGTAAATCTTGACGCTGGCTGTTTACGTAGCCCAACCTTTTAATCAAGCAGACGTATAATTGAGTGACGCGTGGTGTCTTTATGAGTGGAGCTGCATTCAAAGGGCAGATCCCTGTATTTATGTCTCTCTCTCTTGAAAATGGAAGTAGCTGCCTCTCATCCCAACTAGTTTGCCAAATGGAGCATGTGTTTATATGATTCCTAATGCAAGTTGTTAAAGTGTGAGGTCTATGCAGAGCTAAATGTTTCTTAGTGGTATACTTATAGCTGTGCTGTGTTATTACTGTAGTATAGTCAAAGCATTAGCCACCAGACCGTTTTCACATCGTTCATTATGTGTAGGAACAAACAATAAAGTATAGTTTTTGCTTTAAAAAAGTGTCCCATGAATAAAAGTCACTGTGTGCATTTTTTCCTGTTATAAGACAAGAGATACAAAACTTAAATTGAAATATTGAGTTCTCCTTTTTTTGGTTTTAACGAAAGCCTAACAAATGTAATTTCACAATATGATAATTACAATGATATCTATACCAATGATTCTGATAATTACAAGCTGCATATCTGGATAAAGGAGCAACCCTCACTGCCTCATCAAAGCTCCCTTGTCCCCTATTTACACAGGAAATTAAAACACAAACAAATAAACAGTGTGCCAATTTGCCAAATTACGTGCAGCTTCTAGTCAGCGACCAACCCCAACGTGCTTCTCAATATTTGAAACATGCAAGCTAGGTTTGGACCCTCTCTTGTGATCTCTTAGAGCCCATATAATCTGGAGGTGGACCTGTTGCTCAAATTAGTGGGTAGAGAAGTGTGCCACATGTTCAGTATCCATAAATATTGACTCTGGCTTTCTTGCTGGCCGTCTCTGACCTTGGTGGGTTTCCATTTCGGGACCAACCAACCGAGCAGTCGTGCTTCTGCTGTCAAACACATGTGGATTGATGAAGATTTTATTGGTTTCCAAATTAAAAAGACAACTTCGCTCAAGCGTGGAATTAGATGTGAGTCATGGTAACAAATTGTTCCCTGGTTTTTCGGGCAACATCTCTGAAGATTATCTCCTGGTAGACATGTTGCTGTGTGTTAAGACTACAGCTGGCTCAAGACGGAGGAATGCAGGCCCTGTGTCTAGCCAAGTTGCTGTTAACAGCGGGTGAAAGGCTAATAGTTGGATCTGCAGTGTCATCTCAGGGCTTCGTCTGCCCCCTGACTCCTGGAATGTACGTGATGACAAGAGAAGGCCGCACCATCCATATTCAGCATAACGTGTGTACACGGACACACACACACACAGCGCACATACTGTGGCATGCAAAGAAATGAGCATATGCAGGACCCTGGTGAGCGAGGGACAATAAACCATGTCTGCTTCTCCTCCTCAGGATGTAAAACAACAAAACACAGTCTATCCTAATCTCGCTCAAATAACGTCCAACATTCCCCCTTGAATAGATTCATTATACTTTCGTTATAAGTGTGATGTGTTGAACATTGTTCTCTCTTAAGGGGGTTTCCATACGAGAAAAGGATACATCTATTAGGTGAACCAAAAGTACGTGATAGTGGTTTTACAGTATATTATTCTTTTGGTTACCAAGGATGAGTTCTCCAAAGGTGAAGGATGAATGGAACATACCAATGAAGAAATCTGACTTTCAGATGATTATAAAAATATATGATATGCAGGTGAGGGTCTGTGCCTTGTGTCCAAGCTCCACTAACCTAAACCCTAGCCCCACATTGTAATGACAGGGGTCAGAACATAACATAAAGAAAAAGAGAGAGTCAAACAGTGGAGACTGGACAATGTAGAGTGATTCAATACAGAACGTTCGGTGGTCTGAGAAATTTCAGTTTTGCAGTTTTGTTGATCCTGAGCATAGACTGAGGCCTCAGGGGTCAGATCAGAGACTTAATGCTGGGACAAAATGATTTACAAGAACTCCAATTTAAGCTGATATGTTCCTTTGTACTGTAAAATAAAATTTTATTGAAACAGGGTCCATAAAATCTTTACTAAAACTTGTAAATTCTTTATGTAATGGAAACACTATGTAATGGAGGTTAAATATAAGTGTGGGAAACTCTGCAGTGTATATGCTTGTTTAGACAAAACTGTATTTCCACTTGAATAATGTTTCCTCCTCCTATAAGCTGTGGGTCAACAGAGTGGAGCATCTATTAACATTGTTAGAAAAAAAAGTTTGTCAATCCCTGTCCCAACAGGCCATGTGGTTCTTTAGTGTTATACGGTCAAACGTGTGAGCACCTCTGTCTTGACCTTGAGCTTTTACGCTGCAACTTTCAGGGACTATTTACTGCTATCCCGAGCAAACAAATGTGCGTTGGAAGGAAATAATGATGCTGGTGATGGTGGTGGTTGTGCTGGGTTAACACCACCTGGCTGAGTCACGGTTTAACCTCGTAGGACCCTCCTCAGTATGTCGTTCATTTGTGTTTCAGATAGGATATCTCTATTTGCCCTCTTTGGCTGCCGGGGTTTCGCCCTGTGATGTTGTCCTCTCAATCAGCATGTAATTGGATCAGCGGCGGCGATTAGATAAGCAAGATGTATCTGGCTCAAAACAATGATATATACAGTATCAAATCTGCATGATCTTCTCAGATCACTCTGACCATCACTAATCAAGTCCCTCAACAGCCTCGGCTAGACATGCTCCTCAGCGTTGGCCTGACACAAGGTGTGCCAGGTCACCCAAACACGTACAAAAGTGTGAATGTGCATGCACTAAAACGCACACAACGCACATACCCACTCATATAAACTACACACATATATACAGAAAAAAAATGAGGGAAAAGGCATCACATAAAGCCCTCAGTTTCTAATCCTCTCACTCGGGTAATTAAAGATACTCACAGCTTACTGTGTGAGGCCTTATCCTCCAATCTACTGCATCTAAATACTGAGCAGCTTTTACATGGGTTTCAGTTTAGAGCACTAGGTTCACCAAGTGGTGTTTTGGCAACAGAGGAGAGCCAACTATCAAATAACATCACAATAGAGCAAATCTAAGCAGTATGAATGAATTAACATGTTCTGCCACACCCTGACTTTATGAATGAGGGGAAGAATAAATGAATGAATGGAGTGGAATAACTTAATTGGAAAAGATTGGATGAAAGTATATGACACTGTAAGTCACCTGTAATTGATTCTGGTTATCAAATAAAGAAGAAAAACAATCTGGAAAGCAGAATAAACACAAGAGATTCACCAAAACAGTATAAAATCAAAAGTGCTGCGATCCAGCTACGTGAAAGCCAAGAAACCGTGCACATTGCCAGTCAGGTAATGGAATGTACCTTTGGGCCTCTCTGTATTTTAATTGCTAAGTGGATGATCTGGGATTATCCCTCATAAAATGTTATTGTCCTGAAAGGAGACAAAGATATCTTGTGATCTCTGTGGGATTTAATCTATTGCCATCTCTGCAAAGAAAACAGGCCTGGTGCTTTGCCCAAAACATAGCCGCCTGCCCCACTATCATCACCTAACGGAAGTCACTAGGGGGAATCAGTGGGGGCTTTTCTTATGGTGATGACCCAAACATTGATGCTGTTGACTTCACCCCACAGGCTAAAAACAATGCAGCAAAGTTTATCTGACCCCTCTCTTCCACCGAGAGCTTGCACCGTACGAATGCAGCAGGTAATCTCACAAGCCTGGAGAAAGTTTTCAACATAATCGAAAAAGCAGCCTCCTTAAGACATGATTTTCTAATATGCAGCGTTTTACCAAAAGCAAGAGAAAAAAATATTGCCTTCCAGGGAAATTGATGGGGTTTCTGTTGAGAATAACTCATTCTCTCACACAGTATCGTAGATATGAGGCAGCAGTACATAGTGCCAAAATCTGCCACTGATATATTGATTAACTGCTGCGGATTGGAATGGAATGAAAAGATTAATCCAGCCAGGAGGAAGCATCAACAAATCAGCTCTGATGTCAGACACACGTGAACAAGCACTAACACATGCAGTGAAGTTCACCGGGAGGATGTGATAGTCTCTCCGCAGGGTCTAATCCTTTAAAGTGACAAAAGCAGCACACTGTGATGCCATTATTTATTAGGCATATTCCAAAAGCTAGATATGTTTGATCCCGTTAACAGCACCTCTTGATCAATTATCTATCTATTTTTGTTTAAAGCACTTTTTAAAAAAAAAAAAAAATTATTTTAAGCTCTTTGCGGTCAAATTCACAGGAATATTACACCTCCCGGGGACTGTAACAAGCCACTTTGATGTTATTTAAAAGCATTAAGCAAACAGGTGATTGCTATTCCTATGTATGGAAAATCACCCGAAAACACGCAACTAAAAGCGACAGTATGGTTTTAACTGTTGACTTTACATCTATTTTTATGGTGTAAATTTCCAGGATATGTAAAGATGCTAGAGAAAAAGAGTTATTTGTAATAAGGGTATAGATTTGTTTTTTTTTAAATAAATACGCCGATGTTTCTTGTGACACAGGGCTCATTGAGCAGGGGGGCAAAGGGGGTCCCCGGCATTTATGGAATATTTAAATATCATTGTAATGTAATATAATAAGGATTTGTTCATACTGGAGACTGTACGGGAGTGAATATTCCAATAGGTTTCACTCTACTGACCCAAGCGATTACAAAACAAACTGGCCCCGTGTGTGTGTGTGGGGGGGGGGGGTGTTCTGTGGCTAAGTCTTATCAAAATGGATTTCAATGACTGCAAAATGTGCCCATTTGACACCGCTAGACATGCAAAAAAGCCCCCGGGCTAGTGGTCCGCAGGAGGTGCTCTACAGTGGACCGAGTGATTGACAGCCCCTCGGTGACATCAGCATACGACAAAAAGAGAAAGCACCAATCAATTGAACCACTGCACTGTGGCGCAAAGAGGACTCGCAGCAACGAGGTCCGAAGGAGCGTCACCCCGAGTGCGCCCGTCTCCAACTTCTCTCCCAGCGAACTCCTTCTCTTTTGAAGATGTTCAACCAAGACGCTTTATACTTAGATCGCTCCTGCCTTCGCGAGCCAGCTTCCTCATAGACTTAACATATTTTTGCCCCCCCCCCCCGACCCACCCTCCTCTCTCTCCGTACTGACCAAGACCTAAACCCGCGCTGCAGCTGGTGAGAATATGTGCGAGAGGCGATCGGTGAGGGGCATGGGCTGTCTCTGGTCCCCCGAGGAGTAAGCAGCGTGGAATAAACACGATTTAATGTGGAATTTATCGGAGCCCAAAGGTGGAACGACGACCGGACACAGCGCTTCCTCGTCAGGTAAAAAATAAGGCTGATTTGTTTTTGGTTTTTTTTAAAATGTAATCCCCCCCCCCCCAAAAAAAATAATAAACCCCCCGAAATCCTATTAATGGTAGCAGGTATGAAATAACTTTCTTCAGGAGGAAACGTTTACTTTACGGCTGCAAAACGCCATCTCTCCCACTATATGGGCTCATAGGGTGTGTGCGTAAAAGTTACGATTCCCTACTTTGAACCTCGGGGGGAAAACAGGGAAAAGCAAATTAGAGTAAAAAAAAAAACGCTGTATCGCTGGAAGTCGTGCTACTCGAATGATACGTAGTTTTTTTTTTTTTTTGATGTTCCTGTCCCGGGTTACATCTGGCCCTGGTGCGTACGTCAGATCTAACACCTGCGAGCGTCTTGAAGTAACTCTATCCCTTATGATTATACACGACCGTCAAAGCCTCTGCAAATAGAGGCTTGCACCGTCTGACTGCCTCTCCTGCCGCTGTGTATTCTGACTTTTCCCTCACTACATTCTTTCATGCTTCTTTCTGATCTTTGGGGGCTTTGCAGACTTGAATTTCCCTTCCTTTCATATCACTCCACTGAACATGATTTCTTATCGTTTCTAACTGGAGACTTTGTCGTCTACAGTCTCCCCCGCAACTTTCTTTGATTTGTCTTGCTTGTCTCATCCACCACCACCCCTCCCCACCACCTCCTCCCCGTTTTTTGTTCGTCTCTTTCAAAACTCCCTCACCTTGATATTTTCATGTTTCTGTCCACGTTAAGATCGACCTTCCGTTCCAGTTAGACGCGCTGTGACGCCGACGGGCTCGCTTTTTTTTGTTTTGCTTCAAAGTGAAGAGGTGTCTTCCCCCCCTTTTTTTCTTTTTAACCTGCTCCCCCTCAATCATTCCTACTGTATGGAGGGATCACACACAGTTTGGGAAATGCCGCAGTGAAGCCCCCCTGCTGCGTCCGCCTCATGTCAATACCTCAGCGCCGGTGTATTGACAGAACCCAACTTTCTCCACAGGGACTGACTGATCATGGTCGCCGTGGTCCGCTCTCTCATGGTACTGCTGCTAGCTCAGGTGTTGCTGGAAGGTGCTACGGGACTTATCCCCGAGGTCGGCCGGAGGAAATACAGCGATTCCGGGAAGCAGACCCCGGAGCAGTCGGAGAGCTTCCTCAACGAGTTCGAGCTTCGGCTTCTCAATATGTTTGGACTGAGGCGCAGGCCGACCCCGAGCAAGCAAGCGGTGGTGCCGCAGTATATGGTGGACCTTTACCGCATGCACTCAGCGAACGGAGACCACAGCGCTAAGCGACCCAAGAGCATGGGGAAACACGCGGACAGAGCCGCCAGCAAGGCCAACACGATTAGAAGCTTTCACCACGAAGGTATGTATTAGTGACATACCTTTACCTGTCAGCCGGGGAGATCATCGGCTCTCTCAGACGAGCCGAACCTATATTTAAACATGACTCAGTGCGTCAAGACTGAACTTCAGAGTCCTCGCTGTTTTATGGAGGGTTTAGTCATTTTACAGGTGACACGCGTCCGGGCCATTTGCAAAAGAAAAGAAAAGAAAAAAAAAAACTCCTAAATAAGTTTGGGATGGCTCTGAACCGACTGACACGTTTTTCCAAACGAGCGTCTCACGCACAGCTGAATCGAGCCTTATGCGCGTCGTGATGCAACGTTTTAACCAAACCAAACATTCCGCTCGGCGGAGCTGTCACCGGCCCCCGGGGCAGCGCCGAGGGGCGGTGGTATCCCCGGGGCAAATTGCCTTTTAATTATTGATGTTGTTTGCGTGGGCTCCGAAAACAGTTTTTCCAGACACGCGCCGCAGGAGCGGGATAAAGGGCGGCGTGCCTCCGCGCAGGTGATAGTCATCACCCGTTACTTCAGCAACGCACGACATGACATTACACTAACACGCGTTATGACAGAGTCATCGTGTCAGACTGGATTCTGAGTCATTTTTAACAGGACTTAAATTAGTTCCTTGGTAAAGGAAGGGGGGGGTGGTGGTGCGCGCCTTATTCTTTCCAAGTCACCCCTCTCTCCGCGCCGTGCGCCATTACGTACCTTCCAATAACACTATAATTGCTCACTTAGTTTATATGCTGGATGCCCAGCGATTGTTGAATCCAGTGTTTCAGTTCGAGTTTACTTCCAGGGCAACGTATACTGCTCAGAGGAATAAGGGTCAGGCGCGGAAAGTTTATGTAGCTCAGGTGAAGTGCATTGGTGCACCGGTCGTACACTGTGAGTTTATGTAATGTCATTTATGAAGTGGGTTATTCAAAGTCGTTTTAGATAAGCCAACAGGTGAAATTTGAACATCGGTGCTTTATTTATATATTAACGTTGACTGCGAAGCAGCAGAGAGATGCAACTACTCATTATATTAAAATTATTTTGGGTTTATTTCATTCGCAACTCTCACTGTCAAAATACACAAACTGTATCGAGTACTCAATATCCAATGACCTATGTTCCAGTTTTTACAACATACAAGTTACTGAGTCCATAGGAGCTCTACACAAAGTTCTTATACAGAGTCCTAAGTGTTTGACTGGGGAAGTTTCCATCAGGGGTGAGTCAGAGGGGTGGCTGAGTGGTTGCTTGGGTGCTCTCCAGAGGCCTAGTGCAATGACACCCAGTGGCTACACTGACACACTACAAACAAGCCTTGCTGGGGCAGTCGGGCTGAGTGACTGCTCCCTGCCCACTACTGGAAACCTCTGCACCCAGCCAGCACACACCTTGACACCACTGGCCATTACAACTGCGTTCAGACTGTGTTTACATGCGCTCCCCCTGGCTTTTTCATCCTCTGCTAACAGAGCTGCAGGGTTGTTAGTCTTCCCACGTCAAGAGACATGCAATTAATGGCTACTCCGTATAATAAGCATGTATCTACAGATGTAAGTGCAGCACATCAAAGCAACCAGCTCTAATCATTCGTCACATCTGCTTTCTGATATTAATTTCACTCAGATAATCAGTTTTCACAAATGACAATTTTCCATGCCAAATAGAACCTTTCCACCATTACACACCATTACATAGGAAGTGGCTGCCAGAGACAGGTCCGTGATGAATGACCCAACATTAGCCTTTATCTTTTGTTTTGGCATGCATTGCAAAAAGAAATTAGGAATGTTGATACACTCATATCTGTGGTTCACACGTTTTTGACAAGCTTCAACTTGTTCACACAGCCGTTCCTCAAAGAAGAGACAGACAGGGAGAGAGTGAGAGCGCTGCAGCAGGAAGAAACGGAGAAAGAGTGACAGAGAAGGAGACGGAATGAAAAGAGGATTTGGGGCTAAGAGAACAGAGGGAGAAGGGGGATTTAGGAGCTGAGGAAGGAAAGAAAGAGGGGGATTGGGGACAGACGAGAGGGAATGAGAGACAGGGGGCTTTCCCACACCAAATGAGGAGTGAAAGGCCTAATTGAGGTCTTTGTGCCTCTGGAGGGAGGTTTAGGATGAGATGGTGGAATTTCCTAAATGCCTCCTTTGAAAAAGCACAGAGTTCAAAGTTTGCGTTTATTTTACCACACCAAACAGATTATAAGTGTGTCGATACATCATCCATGATCTTCATAAGAGTTCAAAGGGGGGGATTGCTGCTTTAAGATTAAGATTTCTGTCATTTACTTTACACAATAGAGGGGAATACCAATAATTCATATATATATTCCACACATTACATACTTACCTTTCCCTTTGTGGTCTTCTAACATGCAATAGTAAAGGTTAATGCAACAACTGGCATTTATGTTATTGTTTATCTAATCAATGTTAAATTGATTTCCATATCACTCTTTTTCACCAACTGATCTTTGATGATACTTCAGTATATTTTTTCATATGGACTGATAATGGGCAATCACACTGGGCAAATGTGCCATTTGAAGTCAGGGTTACGAGCATGTTTGATCTTATCAATAGATGGAATCACGCTGCTTTCATCCTCTGACATTTAACCAGGTAAATTTATGAGTATGGCATTAATGACCTTATGACATTGCTATGAGAATTTGCCTGCTATTACACTGCGTCATACATGCAAAGTGTTGATGTATGTGTTATGCCTGTATGACAATGGCCCACACCCACTCACTATAACCACGTGGCAGCTTGGCTGGCTGCACAGAAAGAAGGCTGCAAGTCTTGTGTGGGTGTAAGTGTGTGTGAGAGAGAGGGAGCAAAAGAAAGCATGTGAGAAACCATCCTTTCATACTTTCCAATCTTTCCCTGCTCACAACGGATCCATGAAGCCAACTGGGCTCTAATCATAGAGGTTGCTTCTCATTCTTGTACCATGCATAAATTCTTTGTTTCATCCTTGGCATGCAATACTCACCACAATCATTTTACACTATGTTTGTCTCTCCTCCGTCTTTTGTAGAGTCTATGGAGGCCCTGGCCAGCCTGAAAGGCAAAACGACCCAGCAGTTCTACTTCAACCTCACTTCTATCCCTGAGGAGGAGCTCATCAGCTCTGCAGAGCTACGTATCTACAGGGATCAGGTCATGCGACCTGCAACCCCGAACAACAACAACTCCAGAAACAGCAGCACTGGTGATAGTGGTCCTGCTGGTGGCTTCCATCGTATAAACATATATGAGATATTCGGAGTTCCTGCCGAACGCGGTGGGGAACCTCTGGCACGTCTGCTGGACACTCGGCTAGTGCAAGACTCTTTAAGCCGCTGGGAGAGCTTTGATGTAAGCCCCGCTGTATCTCAGTGGACCTCCGGCAAAGGCCACAACCATGGCTTCATGGTGGAAGTACTTCACCCAGAGGAAGGGGGGATGGATGGGGAGCATGCCCAGAGACGTAGTAGACATGTCAGGGTGAGCCGGTCCCTGCACCAGGACCAGGACTCATGGCCTCAGGCCCGGCCCTTGCTGGTAACATACGGCCACGATGGCCGTGGGGACTCAGTGCTTCACACACGAGAAAAACGTCAGGCAGCACTCCGCAAACAACGCAGAAAGCAACAGCACAAGGCAAGCTGCAAGAGGCATGCGCTCTATGTGGACTTCAGTGATGTGGGGTGGAATGAGTGGATAGTGGCACCGCCTGGCTACCATGCCTTTTATTGCCATGGGGAATGTCCGTTCCCCCTAGCGGACCACCTCAACTCTACCAATCATGCCATTGTGCAGACGCTGGTCAACTCAGTCAACTCAAACATCCCCAGAGCCTGTTGTGTGCCCACTGACCTCAGCCCCATCTCCCTGCTCTACCTGGATGAATATGAGAAGGTCATCCTGAAAAACTACCAGGACATGGTGGTGGAGGGATGTGGCTGCCGGTGAGCGACTGACAGTGGTATAGATAGAAAGAAAGTGGGCAAGAAAGACTGAAAGAGACATCAGAGGTTATTATGGACACCCGGTTTCCCAATGAAGACATTTATTTATATGAAAGAAAGACAAACAGAGCTATTGTGGAAGAAGAAAAACTATATATGAATATATTTATGTCTACGTAAAGTTGGGAAAAATAAATATTTTAATCAGAGGAATATTCCCTTACTGGTTTTGAAAATGTATTTCCGATGTACATTTCGAAATGGGTGCAATACCACATGAAGTATAATGCTCAGATTTTTATTTTGTATTTATTTCTATTATAACCACTTTATTTGTAAATAAATAATGTGTATTTATCATGAAAAAAAACATGGTCACTCCGATTTTCCAAGATCAGCTACAGTGAACCAGCCATTGTTAATGTTTCTGTGTCAGGGGCCAACATGTGTGGCTGACATGAATAACAAAGTTTCAAATTCTGACAGAAATTAGCTGCAAAAATATAACACATGACAAGAAGCTCACACTACACTGATTGCAAACCAAGCATCAAACTCTTCTGGTAAATGTAATTGGAAACCAACAATAATAGAGTTTGAGAGAGGAAAGTGACAGGGCCAGGTCAGGGTGCCACTGGTGTAATGAACTGTAGTGGGGTGTAGGGTCATGGGACGGGAGTGACAAGTTACAAGCCCACAAATGCGATAGACTCCCATGGGAGGATTACAAAAACAGCAGAGCATGTTTTCATGAGTTACATATCACTGCAAAGATCCATGGGAAGGCGCTTCTAGAAGCTGGCTTGTTTATTCTATTCCTAACCAATAGTGAATCTGCAGCACTACTGAGGAAGGTCTGACAGGACGCAAGGTTTATTTACTGTGAGATTTGAGACCGAAAGATTGCAAACTATGGCAGACGGACAGCAGGCCCTCAGTAAGAACAGAGCCTACTGGCGCTTTAATTAGTAAAACACACACCTGCACCTGACCACATACTGCACGTGCTCAGACATAATCTGCCCATCTTTAAAGTTTGCCTGCCTTCTTTTGTCTTCTCCGAGTCACAAGGGTCTAATATGTTTCAGTATATCAGGAAAAAAACTCAGGAATATTTGACAAAACGAGCAGCAGATAATGAACCGCTAAAGAAACAATACCATATGCTTGCACCTAAAAACAGCTTAGGAGTCATGTTTTATTTATCAAGACAGTGGGGTGGGCTGGCTGGCAAAAAAAAACCCCAACATATCATATATTGCAGTAAGACAGTTTGAAGTACGAACACCTGAGTCAATATCTTTATTCCCCAATGTTTTTGGTGGAAACAATGTAATACGTAGACCAAACTGAATTAACTAAAGCTGCTCCAGAAAGACACACATGAAAATTTATAGTGTAGCCACAATAGCAGATCAGATAATGAGAGGGAGAAGAGAAACAGAGAGGCAGAGTTCTGTGGAGTTTGACTGACTGCATTTTCTGCTGTGTTTGCATTAGAAAGGGCTTGGAGGGATCACAAGGCAGCTCAAAATGCTCTAAATAGAATGTTTTTTATGTGAGCGCACATTGGGACCATGGAATGTTGGTTTTCAATCTCAGACACATGCATACGCTTGCATGGAAAACCAACGTGGTTGTTTTTTCAATCATCTATTCAAGGGTTTCCTGGTGGGCTTTTTCTCTTCAAAAACAAATGTGCATTGGACAAAGATACGCTTGTTACTTATATAGGAAATGTAAATCAAAACATTTAGAGGGAGCCATGAGACTTTATTCATGGGCAGTAAAAACACTGAAATGTCACATTTTTTTCACAGGCCTCAGATCATGTCTGTTTACCCATTCTTATCCTCCAAGGGTGTACCTTGGAGGCACCCGTTTACTCCAGATGATGCAACTGTCCGATTATTTTATACCCTCCCAACATGCGCACGCAGACACACACACACACACACACACACACATACACACACTTGCACCTCCTCCACTCCCACTACAGTTCAGTTTCAATCTCCTGCATGTGTTATTTTATTCTACCTTGCATCTCCACCCCCCTTGGTCCCATCTGGTGTCCATTTCTCCTCTGTGAATCCCACCATACCACAGCCCTGCACATGGGCTGCACATACCTTTGTCAGTAGCAGCACAGTTTTAATGGACTTCAGGAGGGAGTCACTTCACTGGCACACTTAATGAACAATTGATAAAAAAAAAAAAAAAAAAAAATTAAATCAATAATAAAAAAACTTGACCCCAGAAATGTTCACCAAGAGTTTCAGGAGTAAGATCAGGAGTTGGATAGGGGAAATCTTTTTGTTAAAAATGTGTGAGATTTAGTGGTTTGCCTTTATAGTTCCAGTCCATAAACCTTTCATTGGGTTGGGTGGAAATATTG
>CM029133.1:7327500-7507500 GCA_016859345.1 Istiophorus platypterus | reverse complement strand
TCTTGCTAGCTTCCCTAATGGTTGTCTGTGGGAAACTCAGCGCTGTGTCCTCCTTTTTGGTCCATCTGACTCTGATACTGATAGATGGTAGAGACCAGAAAGAGGCCAGCGCGAGAGAATAGAAGACTCAGGCCCAAACTGATTTTCTTTGATATTCACATAATTTCCTCATGACTGGACTTAAATAAAGTATACCCATCGCCTATTTAGGACAAAGCAGTCGTAGTGAAAATTCAGTTATGATGCACTGTTATTAAGCGTCCACAGTGTGACCGTGGAAATTGATAAAGTATACTTAGAAACGTCTTTTCCTCATTAGAATGGGCAGCATTTAGAGAGCCACAGTTTACCAACATTCAGGGGTTGACTTTGGACTGAATCTCTGTACTGTCACTGTGCAAACAGCGGGCGTTCTGTTGACTGGGACATAAAATAGTGCTGTTGGGTTTTGGGTTTCCAGAGTGGGATCAGGGCTGCAGTATATTGAGTCCATGTGGGGAGTGCATTTTTAATCTGAGCCTTACCCACAGTCCTTCCTGTTTCTAATTTGGCGCTGCAGCGGTTTTGTCCCGAGGCCAAGAGCCTCTCTTCCACAGAGTGTCTATTTCCTCTGAAGTGAATAGTAGCAGGTGTGCTGGCCTGAGATCCCTTGGAGAAGTCTGCTTATGAATGGCCCACATCTTACTCTTTCTCACCTGTCTTTGTTTTCTTTTTTTCTTCCTTTCATTCTTATATTTCATTCTTTTTCACATTCTTTCTCTTTTTCACATTCTTTCTTTCTTTCTTTGCTGTTATGTCTTCACCACTTGGTGGTCACTCCTTTGTCTCCCTCATCTCTTCTCCTTTTCTTTCATTCATTCCCTTTGGTCTCTGTGCTTCAAGATCAAGGTGTAGTACTTTGATAAGTCATAAAGCTTCAGTTTATGCTAATGAAAACAATGAAAGTACACAACAAGAACAAGGGCAGCACAGACCCATACCAACCCGGCCAGACATTGGCCATAACAAATCACATGAACAGTGAAACTGTCAAAAAAATCCAAATTAGGTTTAGGACTCCATTTATTGGAATTGCCTTTATTGCAGCAGACATAATACCACAAATCCTTTAGCTGTTACAACCATTACTATCCTGAATAAACTTGATTTACAAAAATACAAAAATATACACGCACGGTGCAAATCCCCTCAATAATTACATATAGGCAAGGAGAGTAGGAGGAAAATGTGTCTGTGTGAGTGAGAGACTTAATCTTCCCCATGCTGTCATCAGGCCAGTCTGATAGCGGAGAACTCATCCAATCTGTGAGCAGAGGAGACATGCTGTCACGCTGTTTCAAGGAGGCACTGCGATTGGAATTAACCTATAGTGACCTTTACTTCTCCACCCCCCTTCCCCAAAACACACTCCCTAATGAGTTTGGCTTGAATGGATGAAGCCTTTGCTGTAAGGCAAATAAATCCTATCAGGGCAAAGTCATATTCTCACTTATCTCTGAGGAAAACAAGGAAAAAGATATCATGTTGGTTGCCAGTGATTTGCGACTTAACACAGGGGAGAAACATGGCTGCAAAGCCATTAAGGAAATGAGAGTCTAACAAAAGGGTTGTTTAACTGGAACACATGAACTCTTAATGATGTTTGTGTTTATTCAATTTTGCTTCCACATCATTTGCCAAAGTAGAAATTGGTGTAAAGGTTATGAGCAAAGGTTGGAGACTCTGTTCCCAGACTTGTGGTGCGTCTTTAAAGATTTCCTAGCATCATAGAGGAACTTTTTGTAATGATTATGATAATCTAATGCAAGATGTTCTGTACTTTCTGGACGATACTAATCTGTAAAAGATCCAAACTATAGACTTTATTTTAGTTCTTGACACTATGTCACCTATAATCAACCATACCAATTCAATGTACTTGTTTGTCCATTGGATAAGTAGCCTTTGACTCTCTAGTAACAATGGAAGTTCTCCAGCCTCTGTTCAGGCCTCATTCCCCCTTCTGCTCTTCTGATTCTCTGCCAAAGTCAACCATGAGCATTTACGTTTCCAGCCGTGGTGTTTCCGGCATCTGCACACGCTTGTGTTTACACAGGATGTTCAAACTTGATGCAGATTAAACAAATCCAATTTGGAGGCTGAGTTCAATCACCTCCTTTATTTCAACATTAAGTAGATGAAGCTGGGGCCCAGATCACCACTACCATTTACAAGAGGTTTCGGTTGGGGGAATGATCTGTAGACCAGGAAGTCCAGAAAGTATTATGAGAGTATTTACATGAAGATAGATGTCATCTGCTAGTTCCAACAGGCTTGCATGTGGTTGGATTTGCTCAGTGTGGTGTAGGGTATTTTTTCAAAAATCTCCAGGTCTTTGACAGAGTGTTGTGGGCCTTCTAAGGGCCCATGGGTAGCTTGGCATTGGTTTTGTTCCCACACTTATGGTGTAAACGAAGGCCTGGCTTTGTGCTCACATGCCTGAACCAGGCACACGTAGCACAATTCAGTGTTATGAACATTTAATTTTGCCAGGACCTTTTTCATCTTGCATCAGATAATCACTGATTACTTAAACTCAGGAAACACAGTATAGGTCAGACGCCAATCGTGCCAAGTTCAAGTTTCTCATATGGGAGAGTAGACAGCTTCCAAGTTTGGCTGAGGGTGCTCTACAGGCTTGTTGGCCCAGTCCTCTGTTTGAGCCAGGCTTCAGCTCCAAGGGTTCAGAATTGTGATGAGAAATGCTACAGAACACTGGATGGTCTCTGACCTTTTAACAAGTACAAAGGGACCTTCTTTGTGTCCAGAACAGCAGTCATTTGTTCAACAGGATTTTTAATTGCTGCTCACTCCAAATAAACCCCGGAGTTTGGCTGGTGCTTGTGTCTTCACCTGGGTCCTCTTTTGCATTTGTGAGGGGTTTTGACCTTCCGTAGCACCTGTTTGGCTAGCGTCCGGCTGCCCATCTGCTCCTAGCTAATGCTGCCATCCCACTTCTATGGAGCAACTTCTTTCAGGATGGCTAGCTGTCCACCTAATTGTATCACATTCTACAGGCTTTGTCCTGGCATTCCCTTGCCAGCTAAAGGTTGCCGAAATCTCATCCGCCACATCAGAGGGGCCCTATTAACCCCTGACCCCTGGTTGGTGTGTGTGGACAAGGTCGCTCCTCACACCCAACGTCGGGCCCATTAACACGTCGCCCCACAGCAGAAAAACTATTTTGACGGGCTGTAATTGGCGCTAAGTGATGGTGGACAAAGGCCCCCTCTGTGCTGCCTGCTGGACTGAGCAGTACTGACCACTCTCAGAGCTTCACGCTTGACATTTCCTTTCTGAGTCCAATGTGAGAAGAGAGGAATTGGGGAAGCCCCTTCCTGCACCACCACCTCCTCCATTTCTCCATCCCTTCAGCCCCTTCTGCTATTTGCCATGGCGTTCCTTTGAAAACGTGAGATAATGAGGTTCGAGTGGGGAGAGCTGGCCAGAGCAGAATTGCACAGTCCAGATCTGTGGAGGCTGATTAATCCAATGGCGGGCCATTCCTTTCAGAGCCAGCCTAATTAGTTTATGTTAGCTGGACAAGGTCAGGGGGCGTGTTTGACTGAGGCCTTTTCTTTAAATGCCACAATGGTGTGATGATCTGTGGATGCAGGTGCAGCAATCGGCTGCTCTGATGTTGGTAAGTTGCTACGGGTATTGGTTCCACGGTTGAGTTGCAAAGTAGCAAAGACAATGATGTCTTCTGAATATATGACATTTTCAAACCAGTTTCCAGCCATGTAGTTAGCTTTCCAAGTTCATTAGTCATGAACTCAAATGTTATAACGCTCTACAAATAACCAGGGAAAAACCCTCAGTATTGTATGTGGGATAGTGGTTAAAAACTGAAACGAGGGCAAGCCAGGACTTCCTAACAACTAAAGACTATGAAGAATAATTTAACTGGTAGTCTTGGCCCACGTTATTGTATTGCTAACCCAGAGTCCACCCGGAGAATTACAAACCACTTAGAATGAGTCATTATGTTAGTACTATATGGAAGTCCCTCCTCGTTCAATCTTATCACTATTTACCTTGACTGAATTCATATTTATGGCAAATGTAAATCCCTTTAATTATTGACTGTCATCTCAAAATCCCCCTTCGCTGTGCACAGCTTGTGTCCTGAGCAACACTCAAAGGGAACCCAGCCAGGCTTCTCTCACACAAAGCTGTATACTTAAGACAGGTCTAACTCCCTTCCCAATAGGCCATGCCATGCTCTCATCCCCGTATTTAACAGCCTGACGTCAGCCAGGAGCAGAGGAGGCAGCAGAGGAGACTTTAATACTAAATCTCTCCCCCTGTCATTACCGGCTTGTGTGACCGCCTATCAGAGGCCCTTGAGTGATGTGGGAAACCCTGGGCCCTGTCCTCCCAACCCCTGTAGGCCAGGCCGCCTGTTCTGTCCAAACCAAACTGAAAACTACAGGACAGGCACAGCTAGGGTTGACATCAATGAGGCGCCGGGCTCTTTATGCCCACTCTGTGGTCAGGAGGAGAGAAGCCTGGATATTAATCTCTCTCTCGTCTTTACTCACATGCTTTCTTCCTCTTTCCCCTTCTCACAACGCGAGTCATATTTCTGGGCTCTCCATCCCATTAAGTCTAAATTAAATGAAGGCAGGGACTGTTCCTTTTGATAGCTGTCGCAACTGCAGTTGCAGCTGGAGGAAGTATCCTTTCAAATACTGACAAGGATGTTAGGTAGAAGGAAATTAATGATCTGGTCTTAGCCCTGTCCAGAGTGATGGATTGTACCAGCAGCTTAAGTTGAGGTATGGGTTATTTTTTTTAATATTAATCTCTCCATTAATAATTGCCTGGACTGTTTTGCTTTAACCTGAATGAGTCAACCACACCCTCCTGGACAGTAAAGACCACTGAAGCCAACCACATTCTTATTAAATCCACACACAGTTAAAGGGCCGAATGCTTATTTACATACAGTGAAAATATGAAAATATTAAAATACAAAAACAAATGATATTTAAACTATGCTTATACTGATTAAAGGGGACTTCATTATTGTTCATTATTGTTTTGATTTTTCCAACACCTGTGAGGATGGAAAAAAAAATAACCCAAACATGCCAGCTCAATCAGTCAGTCCACCAGCCCATGTGATGTGGGTCTTTATGAGAGGACACCTGCAGCACCAAATGTCCCCAGTTGACTTTGTAAAAGCCTCCTAAGTGGGTGGGGGACAGAGGGGAGAGCTGCAGGGCCAGAACCAGGTTTGGCCCCGAAGGCCTTAACTATCACTCCAGTCGATGGGTTGCCTTTGGCCTTGCTAACTGTTCCATGAAATGGGCCCCAGGAACAGTGCAACAGGCTGTTCACTGTTAGCCAACAGTGCTCCCTTTGTGTGAAAATTGTCAAAGCTGGCCCCTTTCTGCACTGGTCCTGTCTTTCTTTTGAGCCTCAGCTGTGAGCAAACAAAGCTGTTTTAAAGGTTTGCATGAAGGTTAGCTTGCTAGCTGGCTAGCTGCGTTGGTGTTTGTGTCAATGGAGCAATGGACTTATGTTGTGTGTTCTGCAGGTGGGGCTTCAATGGCTAATGAGATAGGACCCAGATAATGCCCCGCTGATGAGGCCATCATAAAAACTAATAGCCCTATTTTTTGTGATTAGTGGGGAGTGGAGCTCAAGGATTCGTGATGTGTTCCAAATTAGTCCTTGGGATTAAGTAAGCAGGTAAGTAAACTAAAGGCTTTCCAAAAATATCCTAACTCAAATAACTGTTTCAATTTCATGTAGCCCACAGTTAGATTGAGTGGAGATTCAATTCTGGTCATTAGTTTGAATTATCGCTAATGTTGGCAGTTGGTTACAGAAAACATCATTATTGACTTATATGACAGTAATGCACAGAGAAAGTGGGGTGACAAGCCCCGTATAATATTCCACATATATTCCTAAAAGGACTTATTGGTAGAGTTTATCTTTTCAGGTTTAATGGTTTAAATTGACCATATTTGTTATTTACTAAATTTCTTTCTCCCTTGTCAAATTTTAATAAATTTCTATTATATTTCTGCCACCTTATAGTGCGGTTGTACTCACGGACTTAATCCAAATGTATCTGTTTTTAATTAACATAAAACGGTAACATAATGTAAATTATATTCTGCTCTATATTGTACTACTCACCTGCAATTTTATCTGATTTCTGTACGATATCACTGTAATATTATCGTCACTATTTGATTGTATGATTGCAGTTTGTTTTGCCAACTCAGTCTGTGCATCCTGTCAGAGATAGTGCCAGTGGGCAGGTGATAATACATTGAAGAGTATGCCCCTGAAAGACTGTCTGTGTACAACATTACACAGCCACGGCTGAGTTGCTACACCCAACAGTGTAAAGCAGTAAAAAGTGATTTGATTACCTCTTAATAAATAGCACTATGATTTTTTTTTCCCAAATATGCCATCATACCGATGGCTTCTGTTTATTGCTCTACAATAACTTTGAGAGGAGAAAAGAAATGAATACTTTAACAGATGCATAAATTATCCTCTATTTATTTCATTTTTGGCACAGACATGATTGCTGTTTATCTCAAATGATATTTGTTATGTTGTCAGAGCAAGAAAGGTCTCAGGAAACAGAAGAAACATTTATTAAATGCTATTTGTTATGGGGTTTTATCTGTTGTTCAAATGGACCATCAAGTCACCACAGTTTTGGGTTCACATGAATTTACTTCCCAGAAGATGTGTTCATTTTTAAGGCCATGTGTAATACCAAGAAGCTTACAACACTACAAAAATGAGTTATGGCTACATCTGCCATGGCAAAGATAAATGCTTCAGCATATTTATTAAGGGAGATAAACTTTACTAAAGCATATTTTCCTTTTTTTTTCCTTGTGGATAGAAAGGAAAACCAGTAGCACTTGGTTTAACTGCGTTTCACTTTGCATAATTGTTCCCAAGGTTGCTGTTTTTTATTTCTAGGTTTTCTGTGCCAATATAATTCAATTTCTGTGGCCAAGCCAAATATTTGCAGCGTGGCTTAGGCTTCTAAACTGAGCTGTAGTTTGGGCAAAAGACATTTGCTTTGCCAGCAGCACTGCATAGACCAGGGAATAAACAGATTCACTGCTCATCAACAACAACTCTGCTTCCAATTACTGTCATTTTAATTACTTGCTCTTTTCTGCATTAAATTCTTCAGGCAGTGATGAGATAAACACACATTTATCCTTAACACTTAAGTCTTATTGCACTTCAGTCCACACCATGCATCGCACTGGGATACCTAGTGCATGGTTTGATGGTAAACCGACTGTTTACTACTTGTTAGGAACAGATGACACACACTGAAGGGAGTAAGAGTCATTTACAGTTAGTGAAATTCCCTGCAGAGAGGCCCTGCTAAATGTTTCTTCCACAGACCTTGCTGGGAAATATTTGCAATGGTTTCCATCCAGATCTGGGTCATTCAGTTCCACATTCGCTGCACAGGTGAGCTGGAGCAGGTTTGTTTGGCATTGGTCTTTGGCTGTCCTCTCCTTTCAACAGGGCTGGGAAAGCAGCACCACAAACAGCTTGCGACAACAAGAGATGTTTTTGTCCGTAGCTTACCGTGGCAAAATGACACCACTAAGCCGCCTGCTGCCAATGTTGTCCAGGTCTCCCAGGACAGTCCCTGGGGGCTACAAGACCTGCTGCAGGCCAGTCCAAAAGAGGCAGAAGGAGAGTGAGAACCCTCAGGAGAATAGGTAACTCTGTCAGCCAGCAGCGCTGCTGCAGCATGGAGGTGAAAACAGCCTCTTTCACATGAAGTGTGTTTTGGCTTCCAAGGCTGTAATCATGGATGATTAGCCTAAGAACTCAATTCCGAACAGGGACTGTTCCTCATTCCTGTCACACTGTTGGACATTGTATTTACCTATCACTGTTCCCAACTGTCCCAAGACATAAAGGGAGACTTGACTGATCAGTGGAAATCAGGAAGGTGTGTGATGTTGATTTAGATATTATAAACTGAAGTACACCTCATTTCAGAACATCTCATTTCCAGGTACAAACAAATGAACTCATGATATGTTTCATTTTAGTTTAGCATGGATCAAATAAAGATTTTTGGTAAAACTTTACGATAGTTCAGCTATTTCAATTTCAACTGCATATTTCAATAAATGCCATCACAAAAGTAAACGTGTGCTTTTGTATTTAGGTTCTACTTTTTGTCTTGAAATTGTCTTGTTATCCTTCAAATCCATTTAGAAATGTTTGAAAAAAGCTCATCTTTTTTTTTTTTTTTAAATAAATGTGCTTAAATTCAGTTATTTATATCAAGTTGGTTATAATGTATTATATCCTCTTTGTACACGTTAAACACTCTACATCAAAATATACTGTACAATGTTTATTTATTCAAATTTCCCAATTATATCGAAATGAACTTGGAACATATTCTGAAAGAACGTATGAAGTGCCTTCACTTGTTGTAGTTTGTTAGTGACTCAAGCAGCATGATATGTTACAAGGACTGATGTCACCAATGGCCAGATCATCACCCCACAACAGGTGCAGCCTTCTAACTTCCCTCTCCTCATGCTCATCTTACTACAGCTTGTTTTCCCTGTACATGTGGAAAACATCTGCATAGGTGGTCCTTCTTGCCCCTCCCCCCTCTTCTCTCCACCCTCTTCATTTACTCCCACCCCTCTATTCTGTCTTCTTATGTGCTTCTCCTTTTTTTTTGCTGGAAAAGGGAAGCGCTGATTGTAAATATGGAGAGGTGTAAGTGCCAGAAGAAATGAACCGCGTATTTCTGGATCCAAGCTGCGAGGTTTACCGAAGCATATTTTTATCATGAAAAGCCAACATGGAATGGGACAGCCATGCGCAGCTGCTGGTCTAATTTGCTCTAAGCATGTACAAATAGGACGGCCCACACAGACCATAAAAGTGGAGTGGAGGTTTTGCTCAACGCGGCACTTTTGTCTGACCAGAGGCAGAAGGATTCCTTCCAAAGAACAAACACATCACAAAAGAAATGAGAAGAGAAAACACACAGGCACACTCACATGATACTTTGAAACACAGTAGAATAATTCAGAGGAGGACGGACAAGTGATGCTTCAGTCTTAATCCAAAAGTAAACAGTGTTTAGGGCATCGTTTCTGAGATGGATTCCACTTCATATCGAATGGCTAAAATTGCGTAATAAAACTTTATTGTTCATTTTTCAGGAAGACTGCCTCGCAAAAAATATAACAATGTAATAGAACTCAATTTGTATAACATTTCTAACCTCCTGTCCTGGTGATACTATTTATTTACAGAGTTCAGGTCAGTGGCCGTCAGAACGTATATATATAAAAAGAACAAATATATGTATATATTTTCTCAACAAATTCTAAAGGTTATTTCCCACCTTCAGAGCTGCACCAATGTCGCCCCTGTTCGTTCTCCATACATTGTATTGCACCATGGTAAGTTTTATTTGCTCTTGAGCAATTTGCTCTGGAAACCCCCAGTAGATCCTGTGTGTACTGTACGTTTGAACAAGCATACACTACATGCCTTCACATGGATACACAGATACACACACACGCACACACACACACAAACACAGACACACACGTGTCTAAACGGGGTTCCCCTTTGGACACCGGATAAATAACGAACTTCAAACAGTAAACTAGGTGCTAATGAACTGGATCCTGACAGGGTTTGCTTACCGCGAGCAGAGACCCACCCCACAATGGATCCATTCACAGGATCTCAGCCATGGAAAGTGTTGGTAAAGTAATCCCGCTAGAGTTTATGCGACCTTTTCTAACTCTCAGTACGTCTTTCTCCCCTCAGGCCTTTAAGGCCCAGCCAAAAAAAACACTAACCTGCATCAGCTGATACAGGCAGAGGCTACCCACATTTGCATATTTCAAAATGGCATCCATTCACAACCAGTTGGCAAATTGATGTGGGGAGGAAGGGAACACAACGCCCTGCTTCCTCTTACGCTGTACCTGTGAGATCAGTCACGGCAACTTCAAGGCCAGCGTCAAGGGTTGTTTCTTCCATGTCACTCTGCAGCGCAGGACGTGGCTGGATGAAATCTAAATGCTTCCGTACACATGTGGCCTAATCGCCCAACATCCTCTGCATACAGGACCTGTAACAAAAGTTGTTATTTTATCTTAAACAGAATTTGAGCAGTGTTCCCGCTGTGTCTCTTTGTGCTCTGACAAACCTAACAAACATTTCATAGGGCTTTTTTTCAACACACTTGATATTCACAGAGAAAAAAAAAATGTCAGCTGCTTCAACCTTTCTTGTGCACCTGCTGAAACTGACAAAGAAGGATAGAAGCACTTGGATGTCAGCAACAGCATTTCATCACAAAAGGACAGTGAAATCATCAGGCTTACTATATGAAAAAGGCCCTCTATCTGTCTCTCTTTCTTTCAATTTTGGACTGACAGGGTATCTTCCTGAGTTGAATGATCACAAACTATCCATATGGCTATGTTCCCCTATATCTTTTATGCCTCTGGGCAGCAAAGGGATGAAATACAGCCGGTGACAGGTAAAGCGATACTCTGTAATGGAAGTTGTTTTACAGTAGCCACTTTTCAGAAAGAAGTGCAATATTCAAACATGTGATATCCTGTTCCAAACCACAGCTCAGAGCAGCCTCTCCTCTAGATGTGAGGGTCACACTGCGCTGACAACCTGTATTTATGGCCATCTGACCTGACACCATGACAAGTTTTATTTCTATCAGATGTTTCCATGCTAGGAGAACTGAACAGAAAAGAGGGATATCAGTCTTGGCTGTGTGGTACGGAAAGTTCAAATGTAATTGAAAATGCATGAACTTTCTGCATGTTTTTACTTCTTTTCACTTTTTAAAAACTTTTTTTTTTTGTATTTGGAATTTTTATAGCATTGGCCATGGCTTGGTAACATTTTTATAAGCTTCAATGGAAACATCCACAAGCATCGACGTAAGAAGCCATTTACTGAAGCACCTATGGCTCCACCCATATAAATAAACAATTAATTTTAGAAATAAAAGAGCCTTTATACCGAGCTTTCACTGCAGTGCAAGGATTACACAGTCTATCTGAGAAGGAGTCCTTAATATTTAGGCAAATCCAGACCCTTTTATCAACAAAGAGTCTATACTTAGTCAGTCATTGTGCTCTAAGACTAAGATCCTCTCTTGACCATCACACCTGTGTCTGCTCGACTCTCATCAAGAAAGAATTTTACATTATACTGACATTTGTAAAACAAATAACCTGCCAGGTGCGGACTGTCCTTCCTTGCATTTATTTTTTTTATTTAAAAAGCAACTGGTATGGAATTTCATGACAGCTACAGAGGTTAATGGTTTAAGAATAGAATAATTCACATTAAAAAAGTAAGCAAGAGACCGAACAAATACATGATTTTGCAGACTCGAAAGAGAGAAAATGAATCATGGCTGTAACACTTTGCAGGTCATGAGGCAGTGTAGCCTTTATTCCCCAGAGTGCTGTGCTGTCAAATCACTCTCTTCCCGTGCTGTTTCTTAGGCCTCCTGACCCCTTCAGCCCTAGTCCCACAGGATAAGAGCCGAGGTTGTGTTGGGTTGTAGAGGTGGGAGCATTCAAGGGGATAAAGGTGCTGAGGTGCAAGGGATGCGGAACGCTAAGGTAAGCAGTGGTTTGCAACCTTATGAAAACAACACCTTCGAACAGTGTTTACCTCTGAACCATGTATGAGGTCTCCATCGACATGTCAAAGGAGGTGGTGAGGTAAGTTAGTTTCTTGTTGCATTCATTACTCCCTCTCGTCAATCCTTACTCCCCACTACATCCCTAGAAGAACAACCCCTCCACCCTACCTCACCCCAAAAGCATGGGGCTCGGCAGCATGAATGGGGCATTGTGATGCGTCTCCGTCACGGCAGTGAATGTTTTCACTTCCATTTGATCCGTCGGCGAGGCTGCTAATTGGGTAAGCGTGTTCCCAGGTCACCGGGAGGTTTCTCTTTCCATAAATACAGAAAGCCGGCAAAGGCTTCTACAGATGTTGTTTCCCACCCGCTTCCAAGTAGGTTCAGACCAGCTTCAGGCAGTAGATGTAATTTATTGTGTCTAAAACCACAGTTCAAAAGTTTTCCTTCTCTCTCTCCTCATCACTCTAAAGACAGCATTTTATCATTCTCGCAGGCACTGTAGTAAAGCTGAAATTTGTCCTTCACTTTAGCTTGGACTGTGTGCACTATGATGCCATTAGAACCACAGGTGTCATGATGACATGGACTCTGTCTGTATTCGATCCAGGTCTGACAGGTCCAAATGATGTTATTTTCCATTTGTCTGTCCACCAGTGACACGGTTTATGAGGCTCAGGGTTTATTTGTTTGTGTTTGTCATGGAATTTACATTTCCTCACTTACTAAAGGACCTCAAGACCTTATGTGCCAGCACTTAGCACTCAGCTGGAATAGAGAACTTAGACAGACTCACAGGCATGTTTGCTGCACTTAATCTGTAAAGTGTGGTCAAAATGGTCAAGTGGTCAAAGAAACCGTCCTTCAGTTGGTGTCCAGGTTTAAGCCCTTAGGCTGGCAAGCACCCACCAAGCTAAAGTGTCCTTGAATACTTACCAATTCTAGGGGTGTTCTTTGGCAGCTGACTCTGATATTTGTCCCTGGATGGGCCGAATGATGAGACAGTTTCATCACTTAATCAATAAAGTGTAATATCATTCAATCAAAAGAGGAAACAACAACTGTGATCTCCTCTAAGAGAGTTTCTGGTACTTTTACTGGAATGGCAGAAATCAAAAGAGAGACAGCCAGGTCTACTACTGTTAATACACTAACTGGAGTTACATGGAAATTTTACAATTGTATGTATATGCTTATTTAAAGGGCTATCTTATACTATGGGTTTTACAATATGAAATGTCCATTTCATATTTTTTTTTCATATTGTGATGCAAAAAGCAACTTAAAGTACTCTGCTGCTTACAATAACCCGCTGTCTTCTAGTGATGTGAATATTATGAGATAAAGGGGATGATAGATGATCTTAATCTTAGTACAAACCACAATTTGTCTCTCAAAACTGGTTTACAATCTCTCTTAATTCTGCCTTTCCTATAACTCTTGCATGGTCTGATGGCGCCACTATGTGGCAGCAACTGAACTGTTAATATATTTTGTAGGGCTGTCTAAGATGAAAGAAAATCTCAGTCCATTTAGAACCATTGGACCTCTTCTACTACTCAATCATTTGATATATCTGAGTAATACAAAACTGTCTGATTACAGATGAATGCATTCGTGCAGAAGAATCCATTAAATACTATTAAAGGCTGTGTGAGTATTACTGTTGTGCTGGCAATACAATGATAATTTTCGAGTTTGATTTCCAGAGACTAATATCTAACAAGCTTATTGCCTTTATAAAGACCATAAAAATGATTAATCAACAGTAATTAACTTTTGTCTTTTTTGACTGTTCTACTAAGAAATAGCAGCCCTAATATCATATGAAATTAATGCAGTAAAAACATGCCCCTGTCTCTTTTCTCTTTAAGTAATTTGGATGTTAAACTGAGCATTGTCTAATGTACCCCTGGTAGACAGATGCATAGGAAAATAAAATCATGCAAAAAAAAAAAAAAAAAAAAAAAAAAAGTTATTTTTGTAAATCAAGGCCTTAGATCCCTGAGAAGAGTCTATGACTGAAACGTTGCATTTTCAGTGAACTGGACTGTGCAGGAACCAATTTCTTTGTTTTGCAATTTGGAGATTGTAATTTATTCAAACTATAGACATTTATTTTAAATGTAACTCAGTTGAACTTCAGGCTGTGTTCAAGCTGCCTAATTACCCCCTGGGAACATAATCTCTCTCTTTTTTTTTTATTTTATACATAAATTCATTTGATTCCAATGTGCCTATCTAGAAAACACATGTAATTTGCTCAAGTGGCAGCGAAGGCAAAAAAAATTACTGTATGATCTTACCGACAGAAACCAGCTGGTGGCAGGCTTCACACATGGGCTCACCTAATGACCAAGTCACTGACAGAGGAGATGCCAACATCATGCACCAACTCCCACAGAAGCACACCTATGTTAGAAGCTACAAAATTGGCTCTTACTCAGTGTGGCTGGCCGGTGATCAGTGGAAACACCATATGACCAGATAAAAAAAAGAAGTAATATTAGTCATAATTCCTGCTAATTTGTATTTCACAAGCTTTCAAGATTGCTATGTGGAAAGCACACAAATCCAGTGATTCATCTTGATAAACCAATTGGGTGGCATGTGGGCATTAATGAAGGAGGCCTGATTCATCAGAGTAAAACATTATTCATCTCTTGTCGTGCACAGAGCAACACACTGAAAGCACCTAAACTCAAGGCCCCTCTGGTTTTTATTTCTTGTTCACAGTCTGTGGAAACGGGTCAACACCAGAGGAAAACTTAAAAAAAAAAAAAGAAATGAATGAATAACATTCTTAATAAATTCTAACTGTATTTTGACACAAATAGCAAACCCCTTTTTATTATAAATGCAGCACATTTACTTGCTGCATCTATAATAAGATGTCGGGTTTATTTCAGTCATTTATCGATGCACTATATTCCCTAGTACGGGTCAAACAAAACAAAATCGGATCCATAACTTCCATGGTGTCATCCTTGAGCATTACACGTCATTTCGCTGAGCAGAGTAAACGATGGTTTTCACCGCAACTGCTTCTACTATTAAAAGAGCTGCATTTTCTTTATTTCTTCCAGCCATGCCAGACACGGACCTTTACGGTGTATTACCCCACCGAGTCGTCGGCGGGGTGTCGGTGCGCGTCCCTCCCTCTCACCTATCCCGTCGCCGTATCTACCTTTTTTCTGGGCGGGGCGCGTCTTTCACTCCGGAAGAAAGGAGAACACCTTTGTTATTTCACTTTGGGGAAAAAAATAAAATAAAAAAATTGAATAATTCTAAGAAAAGCTCAGCCGCAGTCACATTGAGTCAAGGTAAGAGCGGTTCGAGATAACGATCATTAGTTTTATTGGTCATTACTGAGCGGATTTAATTGAAAGCAGGACACTCGCGGTGCCTGACGAACAAAACGGCTCATACGTCCTTTAGGGCATAAATACATGCGTTGGTTAGAGGAGGAAAGTTACTGGTTAACTTTTACAACTTGAGAAGGAATTGATTATTGTTATATCGGTGTCCGCTGACCCAGTATTCTGTGAATGGTTGTGTCTAACTGTGGCTGTGAAACTATAAAAGCTGATGCATGGTGCTTTTGAACACTTTATTTTATTTTATTGTTTTTTTATGCGTACAGTTGTATCTTAAGGGAGAGGTTGTTGTCTTTTTCCAGTGCTGAATTTCCTCTAGTTGTTCCACTGTAAAGTCCAGTCTTTCAGTGTGGTTTTGGTTGGAAAATGAGACATTAAAATGCTCACCTGTAAATTAGAAATAATAGATTTAAATTTAAAATAAACCCTCATTAAAACGGTTTGCAATTGGCTGACTTTTCAGGAGTTAGAATGTGAGTGTGAATTGAAACACGTAATATTGTGTCTGGAATAAGCATTTGATTTTCTGAGGTTTGCATTTTTTTAAGCCCCTAATGACATTGTTGTACCCCGAGTCATCCTTTTGTCTGTTTAGCAGTATGGTGTAATGTTTTTGAGTCAATTCATCATGCTCCAACGAATCGCATCAAGTATTCATTCAGCAGATATGCAAGCTCAGACTTTTAACTGTACCCTACAGCTGCATAGTGAGGGAGCAGCACAAAGAAAGCAGAGTGTTCATTAAACCTAGCCTCCCAGCAATAGAGTTTTACACAGTATTCAAAGACAGTGGGCAACCCAGGACAAAGGAAACAGGTATTTCTGTGGATAGCCCCAGTCTAGAGAAGAGTGTGTATACGTTTACATGTCTTTGTTCAGATTAAGAGTTCAGATGTGAAAGGAAGGGAGATTGGTGCAGTGTGTTTTTTTGCATGGTCTCTCCTGCAAACGATTCATGTCCCTGCTCGTCACACATTCCACAGCTATACCCTCCCTGCTCCTCCTCCACTCTTTACCTTTTTTTTCTTACCTGTCTTATGTGTTTCATCCATTCGCTCTCTCTCTTTTATTTGTAAATAAAATCCAGCAATCATCCACTATAACTGTGCCTTTTATGTGCAGAGGTTTACAGTTGTATTGTGTCTGCTGTGTGCACTGTGTGCTCTGCAGTTTCATCTCTTTTTTCTTGCTGGCACCAGCCATTACATTTGCCAGTCTGTGTGTTTGCTGCTATCTTATTCAGAAAATGTATCGGCTGAGAGGAGTGATTCAGGGGGCTGCAGTATCTCTTCAGAGATACTGCAGAATGAGCGGCTGAAAATCTGTTCTACTGGTGGCTGCTTAGGACAGAAAACTGAGAGATCTGTGTTTGGTAACTGCTGGCCAAGTTCAGTAGGACATTCCCACAGGATGTTGAGAAACGTTTAATCCGTTGACTCATGTTTTCATCCCAGACGTTTCCTAATCGTATAACAAAACGGAGTAAGAAAAGAATCAACATACTATAGTGGAATTCCCCCATAATGTATCTAATTAGAGATTGTGTTAGGTTTTTCAATTGGATTTTTTTTTAGGTGGGCCTCTGTGATTTTGAATTCTAAACCTTGAAGCATTCTGTCTGTCCTGTCACTGTCTCACCTCTGTCTTTTCAGAACAGGGCAATGATAACAGCGGCAGAGTATGGAGAAACATCATGGGAGCTGTCTGTGCAGGTGGATCAAAAAGATGGAGATGAGTCCATGAAATTTAAGCTGAGGGTGAAGGGAGACTTGCACATTGGAGGTCTCATGCTTAAGTTGGTGGAGAAGATCAGTAAGTATCTTTGATGGGTGAAAAACCTGTAGTGTATTCTGCATTTTGGGTCATTCGTGTTTACAATGTGAAGCATCTAATTTCAACCCCCTTGGAAAATCACATTTCAGTTTCTTCTGCACATTAGGAATCAATTTATCTTTGTCTTCTAGTTGCTTCCATTCAAAACAGACAATTTTGGTTTGATCACCTATTAGAAGGGTATACTCCATCCTACTCTTTTAGGCACAGGCTTCCAGCCCCCCCCCCCCGCACAACAACAGGTCTGTTAGTCAAACCACACCCTTGTTTGCCCTGTACACTGCAGCACCATTGTTTTCCCACAGGCTGGTGTAATTGCTGGGGCCAAAGTTCAGGTCTGATATTTTATTCCACTGTGGTGTTCTGTAAACCTGGAGGAGAAATTACAGTGTGAGGGCAAGTTTGGTAAAGAGCATGAGACATAATAGTAGCTTGTAACTAATGGGCAGATTTCATCTCAGCACCATAACAGGATGTGAGGTAGACTCATAAAAGCACACTTTTATCTAACTCAGCCACCTACAGGACAGTGGCTACTGAAAGTGTTTTAATTCATAGCAGTAGTAGTGGTTGTTGATATATTTTATCTACGAAACCAAATATCCAACTCAAGACCCTTTAAACTTGACATGTAAATGTGTGAAATTACCTTTGGTATGAACTGCTCATTAAACTTGAGATATGTAGTAAAATGGTAATAATAATGGCAGAAATATGTTTTATTAAATCTGCGTGTCTGCAGGGGCTCCGCAGGACTGGTCAGACCATGCTTTATGGTGGGAACAGAGGAAATGCTGGCTGCTTAAGACACACTGGACCTTGGACAAGTATGGAGTTCAGGTAATAGCTATATGCCAAATTCATATAGTTTCACTATTTCAATTTAAAAGAATATCTAAAAAAATATTTTAATGTCCTTGGCACAGTAATGATTCAATTCTTATAGCTCTGTCAGGCAGGGAGAGCCATTAGTGGTTTAAATAGCCAGCCACGAAAGCTCCTGAAATGAAATCGTAGCTTCATCCTGACAGAGTACTAAAAAGGTGAATTTTGTTAACCTCCACAGCCAAGCCCCAAACGATTTGTTGGGTCTATAATTTGTACCCATGTTGTACAGCCAAGTATAGTTCTAGCACAAATAATCACATTGCTGCACTGAAGCTCCAAATATTAACAAAGACATTAAAACAAAATATCATGCTGAAAAAAATCCAGAAAATGTTTAAAAAATGAATGTAATCCACACTGTGTCCAACCAAGGTTACAAGATCTCTAAATCAGCACAGTAAGGAAGGAAAGGGCATAAATATAGGTTTTGCCATGAGTAGCTCTAATGATTTAAAATCATATCTCTACACAGGCTGATGCTTTCCTGCGCTACACACCCCAGCACAAACCCCTATTGCTGCAGCTTCCCAATATGAAAACCATCAAAATGACCGTCAGCTTCTCCAATGTGGTCTTCAAGGCAGTGGCAGAGATCTGTCAGTTGCTCAGTGAGTTTCTCTCTCTTTTCTGATTAGAGCATTAGAGCTCTCACCTTGCTGCTTTTGTTATGATTTAATGTGTCTCGGACAGATCATCCTTGTATGATCTAAAATTAAGACTCATTTTCTCTCATATCCTTACTGACGCCTCACACCTTCTCGTTTCACTACATTTCAGACATCAGGAGGTCAGAGGAACTGTCTCTCCTGAAGCTTCCAGAAGATCCATCCAAGAAGAAGAAGAAGAAAGACAAGAACTCGCCACAGGAGGACATCTGGGACATCGATTTACTTAGTGGAGGGCCGGGAGGCACAGGTACTGTGATGCACTGGGCTGTCTCTTAACAAGGCTAAAAAAAAAAAAAACTTGAACACAACACCACCTAATCCTGTTTCAAAAGCAATCTGCAGCATCTCCGAAAAGATTCATGCTAGTACTCACATAGTGAAAAGAAAAAGATTAGTATAAAATATTTCCATCCTCTATGAGTTGCTTTGGCTGGATGAGGGGAAGAAATGAGCATCATCCATATGCACTGCTGCTGAGATCTGCCAGGTCAGTTTTCATCACTGATAATCTGAAAAAAAATATTCAGGGTGTTGTCATGTTCTTCAGGATTTCTTCTTCAGGAACACCCACTTTCTCACTCTCACACTGACCTAGTTCAAATGCCACATCAAAGAAAATGTCATCCTCATCTTTAATCTCTCCAGCGTTTAATGTCAACCCAGTTATTACCTCTCATGTTTCGTCACACTTTATTCAGTTTTTCTAAACATTTCTGTCAAACCTTAATGCTAACTACTGCTTCTTTGAAAAATTTCATTCATGTATGGTTTCATAACTTCTTCCGACTCACCACCTAAGGTATCTGACCCGGTAGTTGATTTGTTTCTTGATTCACTATGAATATGAAGTTATGGTGTGCCCCGCTGTAATTATTAATCCTCTGTTTGTTCCCAAAGGTCTCATGTACAGTAAGACCATGACAGCAACTTATGACCCAGAGAACGGTATGCCGGTGTCTGCCACCAGCCTTTGGTTTGGAGAAAACCCTCTTGCTGAGTCTCAGCCAAACTTGCCGCCTGCTGAACTGGCCAAGATGTTCCAGCCACTCTCACTAATGGACAAAGCAATCAACAATGCAGGGTAGAAACCAGAACCTTTCAGTGATACTGTTGATTTAAAATGGTATGTTTTGGCATTGTTTGGGTGACATTTCTACCCACAACTCATATGTTTGGTTATTGCTGCGATTGACAGGTGGTTGGACTCGTCTCGTTCCCTCATGGAGCAAGATATCCAAGATGAAGACAAGCTCTTGCTTCGCTTTAAGTACAATGTCTTCTTTGACCTCAATCCCAAAGTAAGAGACACAAAATTTATCATTCAGAAAAGAAATCTCCACTTTAAGCCCCCTAAAATAACAGCAGGGCAGTCTTGGTTTGAAGTCCTTGAGCTAAACTCGAGTGTGAGTGCATCCGTGTTTTTTGTTTTTAGTACGATGCCGTCAGGATAACCCAGCTGTACGAACAGGCCCGATGGTCCATCCTGCTGGAGGAAATAGATTGCACTGAGGAGGAAATGCTGATGTTCGCTTCCCTACAGGTGAACATTATCCCATCATTGTTGTGAAAGTTAAAGTTTTAGATCTGTGAGGGTAGAAATTGGTTATATTTCAAATATTTGAAACTAACAAGTTGCGGCTGCCATATATAAAATGAGTTTAAACTTCTGTTTTGGGCAATGTATGTTGTGTTGTATTGCAATTGTTAGGTTAGAAACATAGGTTATAATTTATAATAACAACCTGTTCCATAACATGTTATTCTTAATCAGAGTACAGCAGTGGGCTTAGCCTTTCCCAGCACTGGGCAGATGGCAGACTGTTTCAAAAGCCAGTTCCCTTTACTAAGAACTCCCTGCCTTACAGTGTCAGGGCTAACCACAAAGCCACTATATCCCCCAACAGGAATTTAGCAAAGTCACCATTATAGATTTAGCTGGTTATCACTAAAGAAGTGCTTAAATCAGGATCTTAAACACTATAAAAGTGGTGACAGATATATACATTTATAGCTATTACTTGTGAGGAAATTTATAACACTTGTTACTTGCACTTTTTAGAAAATCTTCTAATTAAATTTGTTGATGTCACCCGCAGTACCATATAAAAATCTTTATTCATAGTGGCTTCGTAACCATGGCTCACAATTTTCCAGGGGCACAGTAATATGTGCTAAATTAGTTTTAAGTATATACAGTACGTGTGTTGCTGCTTAGAATAATATATTTCTGGGAGAGTTTGTTTGGTGTCAAAATTCATGCGAAGACGTGTCAGGATATGAGTAAACTCCCACTGGAGCAGGAGGATGGGAGGAGGGGCAAAGAGAGAAATATAGGAAGAGAGATTAGTAGCATTTTTAGAATTATATCTCCCCATCAGACGAATTTGCTATTAGGAATTAATGATTGCCATGAAAAATGTAAAATTTTAGCTATGGCATTCTCTGTGTCTGAATTTCAGGCCATCTCTGATTCGTTCAGCTGTTATTTTGCAACTGTTGGGCCGGTGTTTTTTGAAATCACAGTGATTCAAAAGGAGATCAGCATTGCACCCAGCTACACATTGATGCAGTGGCTGACACACAGGGTTGTGCTCAACCTCCCTCTGACACATACCAACTTTGAATTACCTCTTTAGTCATGTTGAAGAGCTAAATAATGACCTTTACTTGTTACTTCCAAAATTAAATGTTTGATCATTGTAATTAGGAAGGTAATATGTTGTTTCTCTAATCAGGAGTAAAAAAAAACGTATTTTTCTTTTCAGTATCACATTTGTAAACTGACCATGTCGAGTGAACCACTGGACCACTCCAACGAACCAGAGATAGATGAAGTTGAGGCTGCCTTGTCCAACTTGGAGGTGACACTTGAAGGTGGACACACAGACAGAATTCTGGTAAACATATTTTTATACGGTACTATGCTAGAGTGAATATTAACTCTAATTTTCAGGTTTTCTAGTCTGTTACAGTAGAACACCTGTTTTTAGGCTGAAGTTGATAGGTAGGCCTCCGATGATTGCATGTCATAACATGGTGATGTAATGGGAAGACACAGGATAATTGACTGTTTTTTGTCCTTCCCCTAGGAAGATATTACAGACATTCCTGAGCTGGCAGATTCCCTCAGGCTATTTAGGTAAACCCACCTTTATACACATTATACTGTATCACATGAAGATGCCATTGGTAATAACTGGTAAAATCTCAAATACTTGTCTCCGATACTATTTATTTCTGTCCTTTTAAATCTTCACCTGCCCTGTACCACATAAATTAGTGGCATACAAGACAAGAGGAAGTCATGAGACAATTTATGGGATGGGGTAAAATATTCTCTATAGAAATTTATTATGAGTATTTATGTTTCTGATTTTTGCTTTTATGTTACGATGGCATCTAGGCCATCTGATAATTGGTCAAAGGAGATGACTTCTGTCAAGTTGCTCACTTCAGCCTGTGCTGTTTTTGTAAATTTGTTGCATAAACCCTGTAAAACATTTATTCTCTTCCACTTACTGCCTTCAATCTTATACTCAGATAATGTCATAAACTGTATCACAGGCAAAAACAATCATTTTTGTCTGTCTTAAATCAGGCCCAAAAGACTGACTCTGCGGTCATACAAAGAGTACTGGTTTGTATTCAAGGACACCACCATTTCTTACTACAAGAACAAGGAGTCTGCCAGTGGAGAACCTATTGAGCAGTTTCACCTCCGAGGTCAGTGAGGAAGAGCGATATGTAAACACTGTTTGACGGGTTTTGTATTGCTGGAGGAGTAATAGCCCTCAATTTAAGCATTCCTACTATGTGCAATTATGTCTAGATAATCTCATTTATTGTTGTGATAGCAGGTCAACTGTATCTTGCTGTTCTGCTCCTGTAGTTAAAGTAATATGACATACTCTTCCTCATTTGACAGGCTGTGAGGTAGTTCCTGATGTCAATGTAACAGACAAGAAGTTTGGCATCAAACTCCTGCTCCCAGTTGCTGATGGGATGAACGAGGTGTACATTCGCTGTGATAATGTAAGGTCCCCGTGCTTATGAGCTTTTTTTTCTGTGATAATTGGCATTTTTTAAGTCACTTTTGTCTGTCACTTTTTAAAAATCCCCCCAGAGTGAGTATACATACAAAGATATGGGGCTCAAATTGTAACTGTTGTTCTCCCTCTGTTGCAGGAAACACAGTACGCCAAGTGGAAAGCTGCATGCATCCTTGCCTCCAAAGGAAAGACAATGGCGTACAGTTCTTACAAGTCAGAAGTGAAGAACATCCAGTCCTTTTTGCAAATGAAGAGCCTGGCGCCCCCTCCTGGTCAGGTAGCTCCCGACATCGACACCATGGAGATGAATGCTGAATGTTTCGTTTCCCCACGCTACGCCAAGAAGCACAAAACCAAACAGGTTTGTTTAAGGGCTACATGCAAGATGCTTGAGTTTTTCAAAAAGCCGTAAGTGTTGCATCACTGTTATAATTACGGTAAATATATTTGCTAAATCTGGCTCTCGTGATTGTGTCAAGCTGACAGCACGTATCCTGGAGGCTCATCAGAACATAGCACGGCTGTCCCTGATGGAGGCCAAGATGCGCTTTATCCAGGCCTGGCAGTCACTTCCAGAGTTTGGCATCAATTACTACATTGTCAGGTACAGCACATTCATATATATATATATATATATATTTACATACACACACACACACACACACACACACACACACACACACACACACACACACACACACACATATATATATATATATATATATATATATATATATATATATATATATATATACACATATATACATATATATAAAGTATAATGATAAGTTGAGAGGTTATCCTTTCATATGTGTTTCAGATTCAAAGGCGGTAAGAAGGATGAGATTCTAGGGATCTCGTACAACCGTCTGATTCGTATTGACATATCCTCTGGCCTACCTGTCACCACATGGAGGTTCGCCAACATGAAGCAGTGGAATGTGAACTGGGAGATAAGACAGGTGGGAAAATGTTTTGACTTATATGCAGTTCTTTTGGGTTATTGCATTCAGACAGCATTACCTCGAAGAATCTTATATCTACTTTATGTTATTGCAGGTAACCATAGAGTTTGACCAGAATGTGACAATAGCCTTCTGCTGTTTAAGCTGTGACTGCAAGGTGGTCCATGAGTTCATTGGCGGCTACATCTTCCTGTCCACACGCGCTAAAGACCAGAATGAGACGCTGGATGAAGACCTGTTCCATAAACTTACTGGAGGCCAGGAATGAGATAGGACATAGGACTGTACTTCTTCAAGATCATTTGTTGTGTATTTTAGATACATGTAAAATTTGACAGGAATATTTTTAAAAAAATGATTAAAAGTTTTTTTTTAAATTTCATAGCTTGTTTCATATTTGTTCAATTGCTGACACACAAACTGAACTCAGTTTTTTACATTGATGTTTAAACTAAAAACTATTACAGAATTCTTGGTAGACTAAAATCAGATTTTTTCTATTCATGTTCATTTTATAAAAATGCAATACTTTATTTTGTCATAGCTACTGTATGGGATGCATATACAGCCATACCCTTACTGTTACTGCTGCCACACAGCTTGAAAATAAAAGCTTGAAAATTCACAAGAACTCAGAGGATGTCTTGGATTCTTGGAAGAATCCTTGAAGATCCTATATTATGTGTATTATAATCAGCTTTCGGAAAAGCTAAAAGCTTGAGAAAATGCTTAGTGCTGAGGAACCTTCTCCTGATCAGCTGCAATTCTGATGCTTTAATGGTTTATTTTTGTCCATGAATTTTTATGTATTTTTAATACAATGACATGCCTATTGTTCCACATTGGCAACACACAACTCAAAATTACATATAATTATCATTACACTGTAACTGTAAATTGCCCTTTACTGAACTTCAGTCAGGATATTTGACACATGTCAAACCAAAGTCACCATTTTATCTTAATGCAGGAACTAAATACTATAATAATGCAACATTTAATACATCTCTGATATAACTTATAGATTTTGATTTTAGGTCACTATTACTTGAGACTTTCTAGTGACTTATGGGTCTCCTAAGTTATATAATTTTTTTCAGTTTGACCATAACACATTATTTCTTGTGCTTTCTTGTGCTATTTCAGTCCTCTCTTTTCCACACTGCTATACACTAGTGGTATAATAAAGACCAACAAAGAAAGTAAAATGTGTTGAATGCAATCCAGCATTATCAGCTCATATGTTGATATATACTGTATTGACTGTATTCTACTACATAAATACGAGCTTGTTCAGGAATTTACCATACAATCAAAAAGTAAATATTCTCTACCTGAAAAACAGGTTTGGCCAGAATTAATGCACATCATCCTTTTTTTTCTTTTACAATTATTCAAGTACTAATGGTAAATAATATGGAAAATACACTACATGTCAATATTTTGTTACAATTCATAAAAATCTACAATAATTGGTACATTTTGTAATATATTGCAACTTCTTGCCTAATCCCAAATCTGTAAATATACAGCAATACTCTATCTTTTATGAAGAGGATACGATCTGTGTAAGTAAACATGCTGAAAATGTGTAGAAAACAGAAACAGATGATTGAACATCTAGAATGGCAATAATCTACATCTCCTCACTGGGACTGGACAAAGAAGAGCGCTGTGTGGTTGTTGGCAATCTCATAAACTAAAATAATAAATAAAGATTCCCCCATATACTCCACTAAATGTTTATACACACACACACACACACACACACACACACACACACATACAAAGTCCTTTCGATTTAAGTCCACGTTATCGATGATTCTGAAATCTACCTTTTTTTCCCTTTTGCCTTAGAGTCATCGCACTTCGCTCCTACTGGCTACCGAGCTCAGCGACACGTATCCAGCCAATCACAGCCGATTACGGTGAAGCATGGCACTATCTACACCGTCGGCAATCAATTAGCTGTACTGGGAGGCTAAGGAAATGAAGGCTAACACGTGGAAATAGTTATTTGTTCGTACTTTTGTCATCACTTCAGGGTAGTGTAGTGCCTTTTTTTGAACCGTGCCTTGTCAAACGACGACTCTGTGTCTTTAGTCGAAGTCGGCATTTACAACGCAGCTCACTAAGTTAGCTGGTTTATCTGCCTTGTCATGGCGGACAACGGAGACGATGATTCTCAGTACAGAATTAAAGAGGGTGACTACATCGTGTTAAAACGAGGGGACATCTTCAAAGCTGTGCAGATTCAACCGAGGAAGTAAGTAAATAAAAAAATCCAGTATTCGCCTTTTAGCTAGTCAAACACAAGGTCCAGTTTGTACCCCTTTATTATCACTTCCTGGAATTTAACTACTGATAGATATTTAGCTGGATTTCAAAATACATTTTTCACATTTCACACCAGTCACCACTCACCTTTTGTTTTCTGCCTGGTTTACACACAGGAAGGTGATTTTTGAGAAAAAGTGGTTCTTCCTGGACAACGCGGTGGGTCAACTGTACAGCACCACGTTTGAGATCGTGTCCGGAGGGAACCTGCAGCCACAAAAGCTCAAGGAAACCGAGAGCCCCAGTGGTTCGTAACCCGCTGTTCAATGCCACACAGCAGTCGCACTCATAACTGAGTTAAAGCTGACAAATATGATAAATATGTTAATAAACATATTACTTTCACACGATGTGTGAACGGGTAAAAAGACAGCTGAGATCCCATTATTCTGTCAACTTGAATGATATTTTTATGTGTTCTTTTCCCAGATGCAAAGGACGCAGGCACAGACAACAGGAACATTGTAGATGATGGAAAATCACAGAAACTGACCAGGGATGACATTGAGATGCTCAAAGCGGAAGGTCTGGAGGGTCAGGTACATCAGTAGCCTTGAAATTACATCAATATATGGAGAGTATCATAGTACTGCCATGTTTATTAGAGAATAACGCTGGAAATATTCTTTTCTTTTCTTTTTAAAATTTACTGTCAACAAAAATACCCAAACCAACAATGAACAGATCCCACTCGACAAGTGTTATATTTGATATAACTAAAAGTACAAAAATTAACTACACTTTTACGATTGGTGACATGTTCCTTTTACCATAGTGACCATAGGCACGGTAGTTCTATAGTTTAATTTTTGTAAATGCACATACAGACTGACAGACATTTCTTCAATAAATGTGTATTTATCTGCAACTGATAATAGTCACAAATAAATGGACTGGTTAGTCTTGTTTGACTAATATTTGCTAAAACTTAAAAGTTTTACTGTTCTTAGTAAATATTTACCCTTTTAGCATGAAATCAGATATTTGTGACCTATTGTCGGAGATTTACATCTCAAAGGAATGCCACAGAAAGGGTAGGGAAGTCAAAAATATTGAGAGATCCACATTGTTGGTTTTAGCCTTGTCATGGAATTCTTTTCGATTGTTTGATACACAATTGTGAATTATAAAAGAGGACAGCTGAGAGACAGTATGTGCATGTTCTCCACAGGAAATAATTCAGCAGCTTATAGAGAACAGCTCCACATTCAGAGATAAGACTGAGTATGCCCAAGATAAGTACATCAAGAAGAAAAGGAAGAAGTGAGTTGATTTTAATTATACAACCATAATCCGCCAAAGACTGTAAATTATGAAGAGTGCAGTAATTAGTGTTATCAGTTGTTCCTATCTTGTTCTTTTCCAGGTATGAAAATACTGTGACTGTTCTAAGACCGTCCTGTCGCATACTGGCTATGATGTACCATGGCCGGGAACCGGGGAAGATCTGGTGAGTCAGCACATAGATTAACAGAATGTGTGAAAGTTGTCTTTAAATGAGAGGAGAGATCTGATAATATGTTGTTTATATGCAGCCACCTGCGGTACGATACGCTTGCCCAGATGTTGACTCTGGCAAACATCCATGCTGGCAGCAAAATTTTGGTGTTTGAGACTTGTGCTGGCCTTGTGCTGGGAGCCATCATGGAAAGAATGGGGGGTATGTTAGTCCTGTTAACTTCTCTGCTGTTTTTAACTATTTGACTAAAGGATTTTAGGTATTTCAATACAACGAATGTATTTTGTTCTGTACTTTCTAAACAAAGCCTTCTCTTTCCCTGCTGCATAATAGCCCTCTCTTTCCTCCTCATTCAGGCTATGGGTCAGTGATCCAAATGTACCCAGGAGGTGGGCCTGTTCGGGCGGGTGTAGAGAGCTTTGGCTTCCCTGCACATTTTCACAATACGCTGCATGAGTTTCCCATCTGCCATGTCAATGCTCTTCTGGCAGGCACTCTGGACACCACTGCCAAAGAGCCAAGTGCGGGTAGGACCTGCCTTTTTTAATAAATCTCTCCAAGATGTTTAGAGCCTTGTTGTTTTTACATGAAATGGAGTAGCTACACGCTAGAGCTCAAATGCCAAAGAAAACCATACATTTCCTGGTTACAGCTGAACAAGTGCTAGGATTTGTATGTGTTCCTCTGATAGTCATTTTATTAGTATTTCTGACATTTATAAACCTAAAAGTAGACTAGATTTTCATCAGGATATTTATTTATTCTGTGACACTACATTGATTTAAGTAACCTCTTTCAAAATTCCAGATGAAAAACCATCTAACATGGATACAGGGGAGGACAAAAATCATCCTGAGGCTGAACAGCAGGTCAGTTCAGAGGAACAGAGCATGGAGACCAACGCTGATGATGACACTGTCCAAGACCAGGAGAAAAAAGAGAGGGATAAACGCAAAGAAGCCAAAGTATGTCAAATATTTACTAACCCCACGTTTTAAACAAAACTTCATAATTTGCTTGCAATCAGCAGGAACTACTCACTATGAAAGCATTTGTTTGTAAAAAAATCAACTGATCAAAACCAAGTTACTTTTTCTATTACTCGAACAGGCATATTTCTTTTTTGAAGACTGTAAAAAAAAGGAAAAAGATGGAGCTGGGAGAGAAAGTTCGTGACCTGACTTTGTTTTTCTTGTCTTTTTTTTTTTTTTTTTCGTGGGGTGGGGGTGTTATGCTTTTGTTTTTAGGCTCAGGAAAAAAAGGTGAAGCAAGAGGAGAGACGGAAGAAGCTGGCAGCTGCTGCCAACCTGCTGGAGGGGAGAAATGTAGACGGGTGGGTGTCAGATTTAGTTTCATTAAAATTTTTTTGAATTGTTTTGGGTTTGTTTGGTTTTTTTTTTTTTTTCGGTTTTTTTTTTTTTGCTTTTCCTCTGTGCTCTTCTGCTCTTTTTAGCATTGGCCTCTTTCTCTTCCAACCCTGTTTTACCGGTTCTGGATTGCACCATGTAGCAGTAATTGAAATAGATCTTAAGGGATCAAATTTTGATTAATAATTATTAAAGTACTTCCATAAAAGTCATAATAAATCATTTAACTTCCTCTGAGTCCATGCAAAGTGATTAAAACACGGTGCCCTCATAAGGTGAATAAAGGGATTGCTCCGCAGTTGCTTGTCACATGAAATGAAGAATTTGCTTCACAGCCTTTTTATGATTGATGGATGAAGTGTTGTGAGGGTGATATCCGAGCCAGAAGAACACGTATTGATCTGGTTAGCCTATTGACTTACCTCCCCTCTACTGCAAAGAGGCTATATCATAAACAATACAACAGAGTACAATTTTCCAGACTGTCCTAAATCAGCCTCTTTTACTGACTCTCATCCAGCTTTATAGAATATGAAATGAATGTCGACAGTAAGAAGGTACTAAATCCTTAAGTATTCTGGTAATAGGCCCCCTAAATGACTGATAGACTAAATTACAGTATCGCCTGGCCACATATTTCCAATAACAAAGTGTGCTGCTGACAGTGTACTTCATATTAGACAGGTTTGCTTTATCATCTTTCATATTAGACAGGTTTGCTTTATCATCTGTTTGTTTCTAATTGCAGGTTGGTTATAGCCAGTCGGTTTCACCCGTGTCCTGTTCTAATGGGCCTACTCAAATTCCTCTCACCCTCCAGGCCTTTTGTAGTCTACTCCCAATACAAAGAGGTAAGATCATCACGACTAGCGGCATTTACTAGAACACAACACTGTTAATGTCCTTTACTGGGTGAGGGTAATTAGATATTTTGCAGGGATCTCTCATTAGCTGCCTCTGCACACAGTTTTAGAGTTCCAGCGGGAAATGTCCTTATCGCATCACTGCAGCGGACATCCCTGTCACTGCCGAGGAGTTACAGTGCCTATCACGTCCCTGCACTTTTTATCTCTGTTGTGCTTATGTTGTTAAAGAGATCAATGAGTGTTTCATGTGGTTGGCTCTGCAGTCCTCCTCTTCATGTGTCTTTTTCCAACACTTCCCCCTCGATCTCTGCAGCCTCTTGTTGAGTGCTACACAAAGCTCAAGGAACAAGGCGGTACAGTCAACCTCAGACTCACAGACACCTGGCTCAGACGTTACCAGGTAAGGTTGTAGTTTTTGGTACAGTTAAAGCTGCTCTAATCAATATTTTTATATTACTAAATCAAATGACTGTGTGATGTGAAAAGCGTTGTTCAGGGTTGGTTGATCTTGGAGAATTATCCCTTAACTGAGTAATTTCCCTCAGCCCGACATACTGTTTTAGTGTTTTTCTGCTCATTGTTTTGGACTTAGGTTTGTCAGTAAGACATTGAGGCAGCTCCAGACAGACACTTATGTTGCTCTGTGACTTGATGTGTAAATAAGCAACTGTTTGCTAACCACGTTGTGTAGCAGCTTGTTGTGCTGCCCTCAAGTGGGCAAAAAAAAAAAAAAAATTAATGCAGGTCTAATGCTAAGTAGTGAATAGCATCGTTTTTTTCCAGTGACATCTAGTGTTATAAATAACAGTGATTTTAATTAGCAATTGATGTGTCAATTTTTGGTTTATTATGTGGTCAATAAAATGTCAGTAAATAGTGAAAAATGCTTGTGTTAAATTCCTGCAGCCTATGGTGACATTATCAAATAGTCTGTTGCGTTAAACCAATATTCACTTTGCCATGACATAAAATATGCAAAAGTAGCAAAATGTCTTGTTTGAATAGTTGGAACCAGCTAATGTTTGGTGTTTTTGTTTTAATAAATTATTTGAATAAGTCCAGACTACCAGAATTGTTGCTGGTTAATTTTCTGTTGATCCACTCCTTTTTTGGTGTTGAGTAAGTCCATCACGTACCAGTAGAACAGATTTATTGTTGCTGTCCTTTCTGTATTGATTCAACGGTTTTACACCTCAGGCCACATCTCAGCCAGTGATATAGTTAGACTCTCCGCCATTTGCTCTCACTGCCAACATTTTTTTTTTCTGTCCTCCTTTCAGAATTTTATACCAAGCAGCAACTGGGTTAAAACTGTGTTTTTCCATACTCAAAGAGTTCTTCCCCCTCATGACCAAAGTGTTATTTCCCCCTTCCCTTCCTGTAGAATTAATATCTCTTGACTGTATTTCTGTGTCGTGTCTCTAGGTGTTGCCTAACAGGACACATCCTGTGCTACTGATGAGTGGGGGCGGTGGATACCTCCTTTCCGGGACAACGGTTGCCGTGGACCGCTCCAAAGCTATAGGCTCCCAGCGAGCTGAGGAACCAGCACCAAAGAGACTGAAACTGACAGACACCGAGGGATAAACAAATACAGAAACATCCGATTTTTTTATTTTTTTATTTATTTATTTTTTTTATTTTTATTTTTTTTTTAGGGGCACATTTCTACTGGCCTATAGGGATTTTCTTCCAGCATTGACTTCCCTTACTGCTGAACTGATTTGACACAGCTGGAATAGAGGAGACAGAGTGTCTGTTTTACATTAATCAGATCACTTTCTCCTGTCTTGTGTACTCAGATCAATGTAGATGTAGGCATAAAGCCGAGGAGTAAACTTTAAGCCAGTTTTGGCTCTTCTGAGCTGAGTGTGTATGTGTTATGTAAGGAACTGCAGAAATAATATTTGGTGTGTTGAGAGCAAGTGACAGATTTGTTTTATGCCCCAAGACCAGGTGTTTTAAAAAAAAAAATGCTATTTTTTTTCTTCTACAGATTAAAGGTTGTAAGTTTTTTTTAATTTTGTTATCCCTGCAGAAAGTGCCATTTGTAACATGATCCAGTTGCTTATTTAGCTTCACTGTGAGCTACATCTGTATCTGCACAGAAATAAAAAGCAGTACTAAAGTGTAGCCTCAAGTGTAAACCCTTTTTTTTTTTTTTCCCCCATCAAGAAATCATTTGAGAGATATTTGTTTGGTCCCAGAATAACTTTTTATTGAGTACAGATGGAGCAAACTCTTCAGAGCACAATTACATATTTATATATGTATAAACATCAAGACCATTCCCATGCTGATAAACTTGATAACATCAAAATATCACAAACACAATGATGAGCAAGTTGATACTGTTTTTGGCAAGTCTCCAGGGTTGTATTTTCAACCTTATTTTTTTGTCTTGGTAACACTAAGCACGCTAAATTGGCAGACATATGATAAGACAGCAGCTTTAATCCAATGATGGCTGATAGTGTCTTTAAATGCTGTTCATTCTGGCTTACGGACTGTTGTCATGCAACTTGGCAGCGATTTTCTGCAACTCCATGTCCATCGCTGCTAGGTTTTCCAGCTCTTTCTCCTGCAAGACATGCAGTATTTATACATCAGGGACTAAATACCATCAATTTTTCTTGTTATACATGAACAGTATGTGTTTTTGACTATGTTTGGAATAGAAATCTGGATTAAATGATCATGAAACTACCACTGTTTTACCAGGCCTGCTTCAAAATTTGCATAATATGCTGAATTGGTCATTTAAGTTCATTCATTTATCCCTTGAGCTGTAGTGCCTCCTTCCCCTTGAATTGTTTTTCTGCTTCTGTAGTACTGCATATGACAAGGTAGAAAGGTATCCATGGGCCCGAGCTCTCTTTTTAATGGGTGTATTATGACTTTTGTTGCTCTGGGAGGCTATAATCATGAAATTCTTAGTGTAATTACTGCCGCAGTCATGAGTGCTGGTAAGTGTAAATAGAAAAAGGGAGAAAAACAAACTGGAGAACAAGTCCTGTGAAGAAGAGCCAATTCTGAGCAATGCAAAAGTAGATTCTAAGTGTGCCAGAGTTGAAGAATGAGTCACTGCCCATAAATTTACTTGTTACATTTTTCCTTTATGTATTCGGGACATGCTAGTGAGGGACAGTTCTTGATGTGCATTTGCACAGATGCATGCATATTCACTGATGCTGTGGTTCTGAAGGCTATATCCTGACATCTCTATGTGGACTGGAGATTTCCATAATGAGCCTGGCTGCTTTCTCCCCCCAGCGAAACAGTGTGGAGGTATGTGCTTCATGGCTTTACTAGGTCAGCTGAATATATGGTGAAAACTGTTTGTCAAAACGGCTGCGTAGTAAATGTTCTCACATAATGGATCACAGTCAATATAAAGTATGAAACATAAAACAATTGCATCTATTCTCAATGATCTTTCAGGTTCAATTCTGACTTTGTAGTTTTTAAGATTTTCATGTATTTTTAATTTTTAGTGTTTTTATTTCTATTCTAAAAACAAAAATATACCATAAAGGTTATTGCCTCAGTAGTGAGTGTGTGCAGTTTTTACCTCCTGCAGAGTGAGTGCTCTCTGATGTGTGCTTCTCTTTGCCTCCTCTTTATTAGAGTGATTGGCAAGCTGGTCTATTTTATAGCTCAGAAACTTGGCCAATTCATCCATCTAAACAAATTAAAGGCAGCAGTAAAATATGTCTGAACTGTTCCATGTATGAAAATGTAAAGATATAAAGAATTAACAATTATATTATTTCTCTTTTATATATACAGGTGAAAAATGAATTCATCTAATCATGCCCACCTTGTTTGAGGTCACAGTTTGTTCATCTGAATCCCTTTTAAACCAGGCAGGATGGTAGTAGCCTCTGTAAATCCAGGGATTTCGCTTCTCTGCCAGATACCTGGAAAACAGCTGCAATTAGATGCTGTACTGGCAGAAAAGCACCAGCAGTGCTTTTCATGTCAGGACAAGAATCCTCCGTAGGGTGTTTGGTCATTTTGTTGTGCAAAATTGAGTTTTGATCCCCATTGATTTGGTTGGCACTACTGAAATCTGCAGTGTTTTGTGCTCCAGGATGCAAAATACAAACATGCAAAACTGAATAGTAGAAGATTTTAGATATGATGAAAGACAGAAGTACCTCAGAGTATTCTCCCTGTCCTTTGCAGCCTCCTCATATTCCTCTGAAGGGCTCATCTGTTGTTCCTCTTCTTCTGATGAGCTTCCACCACGCTTATGAAATTTCTTTTTGTGGTGGTATCGGTGTGTTGGTTTCCATATACGCTTTTCTATTTCTCCCTCTTCTTTTCCATGTCTTTTGTCAAGCCCCCAGGATTCCTGGCTGCGTTCTTCATCAGGCTCTTCCCTGGCTTCTTCTGAGAGCTCTTCATCACGCTTATGTCTCCTCTGGTGGTACCTTCCTGGTCTCCAATCCCGCTTGTCTCTTCCGGTGTCAAAATCCCAGGATTCCTGGCTGCGTTCTTCATCAGGCTCTTCCCTGGCTTCTTCTGAGAGCTCTTCATCACGCTTATGTCTCCTCTGGTGGTACCTTCCTGGTCTCCAATCCCGCTTGTCTCTTCCGGTGTCAAAATCCCAGGATTCCTGGCTGCGTTCTTCATCTGGTTCTTCCCTGGCTTCTTCTGAGAGCTCTTCATCACGCTTATGTCTCCTCTGGTGGTACCTTCCTGGTCTCCAGTCCCTCTTGTCTCTTCCGGTGTCAAAATCCCAGGATTCCTGGCTGCGTTCTTCATCTGGTTCTTCCCTGGCTTCTTCTGAGAGCTCTTCATCACGCTTATGTCTCCTCTGGTGGTACCTTCCTGGTCTCCAGTCCCTCTTGTCTCTCTCGTCGTCAAGACCCCAGGATTCTTGGCTGCGTTCTTCATCTTCCTCCTCCCCAGATGGCTCATCACCACGTTTGTGGAGCTTTTTCTTGTGGTGGTAGCGATGTGTGGGTTTCCATATGCGCTTGTATCTCTCCTCCTCATCCTCATTCCCATGCCTCTTGTCTACATCCCAGGACTCTTGGCTGCGTTCTTCCTCTGGCTCCTCCCTTTCTTCTCCTAAAGGTTCCTCATCCCGTTTGTGCTTTCTTTGGTGGTATCTTCCAGGCCTCCACTTCTTCTCTCTCTCCTCACCTTCTTCTTCTTCCTCTTCCTCTGATCTCTTTTCTTCTACCCCCCAACTCTCCTGACTGCGCTCGCTGTCTTCCTCTTCACCCCGTTTGTGTTTCTTTTGGTGGTATCTTCCAGGCCTCCAGCTGCTCTTCTTCTCCCGCTCATTGTCCTCTTCATTCTCATGTCTCTTCTCCAGACTCCAGGATTCTTGGCTACGCTCGTCTTCTGGGATTTCTCTCTTCTCCTCTACAGATTTCAAAAGTGCCTCAATGTCTTTCACGTCTGTTGCTTTTGTCTCAGTATCCTCAGGATGACCTTTGACCACCTCTTCATGACCTAATATCCCCTCCCCACTCTTCATGTCCAGTGGGGCATGTTTAACCCCTATGACAGAGCAAAAGGAAGCTCAAAAGAGTTGTAAAGATCCACTTAGAATAGCTCTTAGGTATACGCTGTGATGCATTTGTCATACGATTTCAACCTAGATCAAACTGATTATGACTTGGTGAATGACTTTCTTCAAAGAGTGCTGCAGCAATCTCCTTAAATTTACCTGTTTCCAGTCTACATACATATTATACTATTTGAATGATTTAGGCTGAATGAGCATGAAAAATACCAGTAACTCCTGTGCTACAAACCTGCTTGGAGAATATCTTTGCATTCCTGATCCAGCTGAGAATCTGGTTTGGAGAGAGCTTTAGACAGGACTTCCACCAAACATCGTTTTACCTGCAAAAACCCAATAAACAAACAAACAAACAAAAAAATAGCACTATGTTGTTATTCCTACAAATTTTTGTTGCATAGGTACTTTTAGTTATTGTTATAATTATCAAATTACACACACACACACACACACACACACACACACATATATATATATATATATATATATATATATATATATATATACACTTTTTTAAGCATACCACATCTTCTCTCTGTCCTTCCTTTCGCACTGGAAGTGCTAGATTTTCTGCAAAAGTAAAAAAAAAAAAAGAGTATTACTATTAAAAGGAGTAAGTTTTGCATGCATCAAAACAGACGAGTCCTCCGTGCCTCTGTCCGTGGTCCTAAACCGAGCTCGATAACTTGCGAGCCCCCCTTTTCGAGGCGATCGAAAACCAGCGCTCTTTCCCTCACCTCTCCACAGAACCGCGGCGACGGCGACGACGACGAAAATAAGCCTCATCTCTGCGAGCTGGGGGGTGAAAGAAAAAAAAATCCCAGGGGGAGAAAAAGGCGACCGGCCGCCGGCTCCCGTCCTCTTCCGCGGTCGCAGGAGAGGAGCTGCGCTGACTGGGCGCCCGCTGCTCTGACGGCCGGAGCGGAGGAGCGCCTCAGATAAAGAGGGGAGTGGGCTGGAGGAGCGTGGGAGGAAACGCTCCGGGCTCCCTTAATGTCATGACTCATTAGACCTGCGAAGACAACGGGGGTGGTGGGGGGGGGGGGACGAGATTCGTGCACAATGGCGGCGTTTTTCTTTTTGCGAGAAGCGAATCGCTAATCTAATTAGTGTCACGGTCCATTCAGGTGATGGTCGGAACAGGTTCGGGGTCGGGGTTTTTGGTTTTAATGCCCGAGGACCACACGGGCAAACCCACACGGGGCGTGGGGGGGTGGTGGTGGTGGTGGTGGGGTGGGTGCTTCGTGATGCCCCCATCACGAAGCACTCTTATGCAATCTGATACCACAACACTGCAACGTTACTTTGGGATGAGTGATTGTTTTGTTTTGTTTTTTGAGGTGATTTTATTTCAGGGAGAAGCTGATTCAGCTCGGCCCATGTCGCCTTTAACATCCTACATAAGTGCGTTATATTCCGAGTTACTCGTGAAGAAGAGCCCTCTTATACCTATTGTTGCTGTTGGGTTGCATGTGGTTGCCAGACATTTCCATGCTGCGGTGCCCTGTGGTTAATTCACTCATAATAATAAGTCTTTTTTTTTTTTTTCGTTGTGTTTCAGAACAGATCTTTACCACAGTCTCCTTCTGAAGTTATGTAATGCCTGCTTATTCTCAACTGCAGTGTGGCCCTGCATTTTGTGTCGGCTTAAATGATTAGATGTAGGCTAATGTACCGTTTATTAAACAAAGTAAAAAAGTGGACGTATACACCCGAGGAGCCTGGACAACCCTGAGTTGGATTTTAGCCCAGGTGACTCCTCATGAATCCATTCACCCTCCAGCACAGTTCCCATAGGAAACTGGTGAGCTTCAGCACTGGCAGAGGAAAAACAACTCAATGGAGACTTGGATCGGTTGTTGTGGTTCACACCTAAGGGACTTGGATGTAATAGAAGAGCACCTTTTTGATGTTATTGCCCAATGTCATTCATTGGACCAGTCATATTACCAGTTGCAGATACCGTGCAAAAATTAATCTATTTATACATGTGAAAGGACAGTAATCTAATCTTTACTTTAAATTCCCAACTTTCTGTGAAAACAAGGCTATGCGTGAGCATTATCGTCATCGGTGACTGCCGCTGTCTGAATAACAAGCCCTGCATCAAGATGAGCTGACATGTGCAGTGACAGAGCTGAAATGTAGTAGGCTCAGCTCAGCATGGCTCAGAACATTCAAAATGACAACTACTGGCATCTTCTTTTTGGCACTTTGCATGATTTTTTCTTGCTTGCTTGTAGAGCAATTTGTTCTTTCTCAGTGAATTTATTCTTTCATTTAGAAAAAAGAAAAAAAAACAAGTCAAGAGCAATCCGAGACTTATGAGAATGGGATACCATAAATGTAAAGTAACTCACGATCTCTTCTATCTATATGGGCCTCTGTAGATTCTTAAAAATGCATTTTTACATATGACTACATATTGTTTACACAACAAGCACTGGCCTCATGGCAAAGCACATCCAGATTCAGACATATAATGGAAACTAGAAGCCCCGAAACAGCAACAGCTGCAAGGAAATGTGAATATCCTGCTTCATAAATCTGCTCTCTCATCTGTACCCAACATGACTGGCTCTTGACATCTATCTTTGTTACAGCAGACAGCCTCCATTGTGGCAACTGAAATAATTACTGGTCAGAGCATAAAACAATAATATAAGATATTGTGTTGCACAGCCAAGCAGTATGTGCTGATTCAAAGTAGCCAGTGAACCTGGTCTTTTGTGTGAACGATAGTGGGACAACTTTCAATTTCACAAGTGCTGTGTACAATGAGGAGAAGCAGCAGCAGCAGCAAAAGGGCAACAGTGCTCTGCAGTTTCCTCTACATTCCCGGGGGTGGAAGTCATGTCTGTGACTGGGGCTCTGTACTCCACTGTGAGCCATCAAGGCACTGGATATCAAAGGCACCGAACCACTAAATTACACAAGTCCCTTGCTCTGAACCATGTATGTGTGTGTGTGTGTGTGTGTGTGTTTCTGCGCATCTGTGAATCTCTGAATGTGTGTGCACTCACACGTGATGCTGTGTATGTGTTTTTGTGGCCTTTACTGTTATTGCTCCGGGCTTGATTAATATTTTAGTGAGCCATGAAGATATAGGGGCTTACAGGCAGCGAAGAAGCGACTTGAGAGGGGAACGATCAATATGTTCAGACAGGCTCTGAGAGCACGATTCAGATCAGTCCCTATCTGCAACAACACCACCCCTTTCATCAAGAACATTTACATGCATGAACAAAAGGTTAGTGGCTCACAATGAGCACAATGCGACACACTGCATGAAAGCCTTGGCAGGGCTTTGATCCTTAGTGGGGACAAGCTTCATGTTTGGCTCAAAACTGCTGTGACACTTTGATGATATTCCAAGAACAGTGGGGAGTGTTTCTACGGTCATCTGGTACCGAATGCAATCTCATTCACTAATGTCTGTCTGGTTAATGTATAATTATCATCCGACTTTTTGTTTAATAGGAGGTTTTATTTTTGAGTGGCCACTTATTACTAGTCTTTAAGCGCAATCTAATGTAAGATCTAAAGCAAAGTTCGTCAAAGTACAACTATAAAAATGATTGACACAGACTTCAAGGACATAAACTTCACTGAAAAAAAAAAAATTTAAAACACAAAAACAAAGACATAAATTTTCAAGATGAAGTTCAGTATTCTGCTTGTCCAGCCCAGTAAGTTATATCCCACTGACTTTGGCGATCCCTTGACTTTTCTTCAAGAGCTACCACTCTGTTTGTGATGAAATATCTCAACTCTCATTGAATGGATTGGCACAAAACTGGGTACAGATACCCATAGTGCCCAGAAGATGAATCTCAATGACCTTGTTGATCCCCTGACTTTCCTCTAGTGACATCAGTAAGTTACAGTTTTTACTTCTCCAGTGATGTATCTCAAAATCTACAGAACATCAACTCAGTTGATCAGTCATGGGTAGTAGAGGATGAATCTCAGTGACTTGGGTTATCCCCTGACTTATCCTCTGGTGTCACTCGGTTGTTGTCATTTGTAGCCTTGAGGGAGACATTTCAACAGCCAGATTATGTACCTACATTTATTGTGTCCATTGGATGAATCCTAATAATTTTGGTGATCCCCAGACATTTCATCTAACATCATCAGGCCAAATCTTTTATTGGTTCATTACTTTGATGTATGACCAAATACCTGCAAAGCCAAAGACATTCCCATCAGCCTAAGCTGCTACCCAACCAGTTAAGACATTTGAACATGGTAAGCATTACCCCTGCTGTACATTAGTATGTTAACACTGTGTTTGTGAACATGTTAACTTTCTTATATTAGCATCTAGCTCAAATCACTGTTGTACTTGAGTACAGCCTAACAGAGCTGCCGGCTTGGTTGTCGATTCTCAGTTTTGCTCTCACAGGAGCCCTCTTCAAGACAGGGCATTAAGAATGTGATATAGTGCAGGACTCAATTGGTCTTTATCTTGTCAGTTGATACTATGCTTAGTATCTATGCAGTTACCTTCTTTGTCTGACTGGTCATCCAGTTCCTCCCTTCAATAGCTGTTGGATACTCAGTAAACACTGGTGAAGTAGTGTTGGAAAATAAAGCAGAATAGGTGGCAGGTGTCATTACAAAGCTGCTTGGTTGTTTATGCATTCATCCTACAGGATGATAGAGGCCTTGTAGTTATATCTTTTTACACAGTGTCTTTGTGTTCCCAGACTCTGTTTCCCAAACTACAATGCTATTAGCATCACTCTTGTAGCAGCAGGGTGCTCTCTCAATACAACACTCAATGGGACCAAGAGACCTGTGCCAGATTCAAATGGCCTGTATTGGGGATTCAGCTCTGATTTATCATGTAATACAGGATCTGAATTATCCTAATTACCAGAACCACAGGTGAACTATAATAATTATAATATGCACTGCTTCATTATGAGAGCTCCTTACCAAGTCGTTTAGCTCCTACCAACTTTTATGTTTTGAATTAGACTAGGATTCAACTCAACAATTAATATATCCTGAATAGAACCTGAGGTTACCCATAGAAAATAAAACAGAAGTTAAAATCCAATTTAATCGTAGGACACTCGTTGAGTGTTGAAAAATTAGCAGTGTGTGTGTGTGTGTGTGTGGGTGTGTGTGTGTATGTGTGTGAACCGCATACTGGAGGAACTGCACACTTGAGTTTTCCTGAGATCACCCATGAGCATTTCTTTTCATTAATTCAGACGGTGTTTTTGGTGTTTTTGAAAATTGCTTCTTTTTCAGTAGTATGAGAAAGGATGAAGATCCTAATGAGGTCTTATGGGAGAAAAGGGTGATGAATACAACTGAAGAGGAATAAATGTGAGTAAATTGTGAATGGGGCAAAGCAGGCCACTCATTATAAATAATATGACAACTCTACAAGTTTGGTGCTGTCAGACAATTAAACCAGTTACACTAGCTGCTCAGGTGCCTACTGTATGGTCCTTACTGCCCTTTTAGCTACTTCAAAACTTCACCTCTTGGGGTTTGGCAACAGGGCAGAGGAAATACATGAAATGTTTACAGTGATAGAGTGAGTAAATGCAACATGGGCAAACTTATGTGTTTGACTTAAACAGCCAAGGGCCATGATTATTATTACATCATCATATTTGGCTCCATGTAACATTTCCCCTACTTCTGTGATGGCTTCATATCCAGAATAAAAATCAATTCCAGATGATAGCATCATACTGGCTGACATTTAGACAGCCCATGTCTGGGTCATGGAGGATGTCAAAACCCATAAATCCAGCCAGAACAACCGGGACTTCTGCTGAGGTGTGTACCACCAACTGCACCTCCAGTACTGCAGCACCAGCTGATTTTTGATGTGGTTAGATGTTTACAGAGATGTGCAACTGAAAGTCACAGAGTTATGGATGTTGCAATGTCAACACTGCTCAGCACAGTAAGCAAATATATCTCAAGCAGCCCAAGGAAGAGTTTAATACAGAGTGTGGATCAGTTTATTTAGGCTCATACTAAAAGAAACTTGCAAATATTGAAATGGGTGGGATTTATCCTCCTTATTAATCTCTGTGCAGTGTATGGTCCTGGTTGAAATCATTGTTATCCCTGAATTTTAAGTAAAGAATTCAGAATATCTTCAGAAACAAACGCAAAATAACAAGTTTTCTATAATCAGATTTTTTTAATAAAATGCCCAGTGTTACTGAACAAAAGAAAATAAAAACACAAAACCAGCTTATTAGTGAAATAAGACAAACACAAAATGTACTCTTTACACAATTAATGGCATCCTTCACTAATGCTTCGATGCAGAACCTTTAAAAACGACAACAGCCCCTGAATGTTTCTTTTAGCCTCTAGAAGCTTCTTGAACCTGTCTGCTGCTAGTTTCTGCCACTCTTCTGTTGCTATGCGTTCATGCTCAAGCCCTTTTTGCAATGGCAGATTTCAGCTCTCTCCAAAGGTTTTTGACGGGAGCAAGGTCTGGACTCATTGCTGGCCAGTTTAAAACAGTCCATCTTTTCAACCATTCTTTTGTGCTTCTGAGTGTGGGCTTTGGGCCATTGTCCTACCGAAAGACCAAAGACCTTTGCCTCAAACCTTGTTTTTTGACACTTTGTAAGGCAATTCACACTGAAATGCCTTTGTAATCTTCAGATTTTTTCCTTGTGTCGATAAATCTAATGCCTCCAATACCAGATGCAGCCATGCAGCCCCACAGCCTGAGAGACTCTCCACCATGTGGGCTTTAGAACATTATCCCAGAAGGACTGTGGCTTATCTTTGCAAGCTTTTGCAAATATAATTCTTGCCTTTTTCTGCCTTTCTTTCATTAGCAGTGTCTTCTTGGCTTTCACTTTAGATGTCTTGCATGGTGTTTTTTTCTCAAACATATCTTATTAGTCTTATTTGTTTTCTATTTTGTTTGAGTGATTAATTTAAATTAAAAGGTGCCAAAAATTGTGTCAAGCATACATTTTATGTGTACATTTTTTATTTAACTATATTAAAGCATTTTTTGCTGTTGTTGAGAGCCACTTTGACTTGTAAAAACAGTCTGATGTGAACCATGCCTTGAAAAAAAAGGGATCTCAGGAGACTTTCTATCAAGATTTGTTGATTTGCATTAGGCTGAGAAGGGCTACAAAGTCATCCCAGAGACTTTAGATATTCATTGGCCCACAGTTAGACAGACTGTCTATGATTGGAAACAATTTGATGCTGTGAGCACCTAGTTAAGATGGTCCAAAGACAAAACACAATGCAGTGAGCTAAAGTCTATCATGAGTAAAATCATGATGCATGGTTTCATGATGCCAGTTTGCCCAGATCACTTTGATATCCACAATGCTACTAAGAAAATGTATCATTTACTGATAAAACTAAGGATGAACTGTGTATGAAGAACATGCAGCACAATGTATGATGTAAAAAGGCCCTAATGTGGCTGCTCATCAGCTGAAGCTCAGTAGGAGTTGAGTGATGCAGCAGGAAAATACCCTAAATGGTGAAGTTGATCTACTTCAAATTTGCTTCAAAAGAAGAAACTCCATCTTTTGGAGCGACTGAGTAGGAGCACAGACCTTAATTTTACGGTCATACTGTGGAATGAGCTCATGACAGGTATTCACACCAGACAGTCAAAGAATATGTCTGAGCTGAGCTGAAGCAGTTCTGTGTTATAGAATGGTCCAAAATTCCCCCTGAATATAGCTCAGGTCTGATCAGCAGCTGCTGGAAGTGCTTTTTTAAGATTAATGCAGAAAATAATATAATTTTAATAGGTTGACATACTTTCTTGCTACTGTATATCACCTTTCCCCAACTTAGCCCCATCCACTTCAAATCAATAAGAAATATAAGGATAAAAACATAAATACAGAAATCCCTGATGTGAAACAACAAAACTGTTCAAATTTGGCAGAAAATGATGTGTTCATATAGGACCTGATTGCTCAAACAGTAGTAGGAAGCTACGAGAGGAAATAAGATTTTGGGAGCCTACAAGTATTACAGTGTGTTAACAGTAATAATTCTAAACAAGCCTCTGTCACTATGTCTTAATCTGAAAAAAAGTAATGTTTCAATTATTAGTAAAATAATTAAAACTAGTTCAGTAGTTTTGTCTTAATCTCATTTTCATAATAATGCAATTTATACACAAAGCTCCTTTTACCCAAAACATTGCTTCTGTTGCTGCTCCTCATTCATACTTAATCACCCTAAACATAACAAAAGATGGCCGCCACACATCTGAGGATGTTTACCAACCTTTGTACCAAACCTCTGCAGTGAATGAAAATTTAATGGGGCCAGTGCTGCTGCATATGCTTACCTCTCCTGGGTTTTCATCATGGGTATTGATTTTGATGTGTTAATGCCAATGAGCCCTATTATACAACTCATTTAGCAGGGCAGATGCACATTTGGGCAGAAGAGATTGACTAAAAATTTCCACAGGGGCCATCAAACAGTTCATTAAAGTTTGAGGCCAAGCTGAGAAGTGAATTCTAAAACTTTCATCATTTTCTATTGAACTGGATTGTATGATTGGTTTAATCTTGCTGTTTTTTGACTTTGCAACCACATATATCTTCACAAACCACAAAGCTAAAGACATTTTCTCTGATACAACACTTTTTTGAATATGAGACTTTTAAAGGAACTGGTATATCTGTCATTCTTCCTTTGTTTCCTTTTTGAACAACAGCAGCGCTAAGACAACACGACTTCAGTGTGTCACATTGAAGAACTCATCAGAGAGAAGATTTCTTCAGTTTCTTAGTCTGTTTGTTTTTTACAGGCATGGTAAACAAAAGCAGAAATTACATCTTTTTAAAAATATGAACTTTATTGAAAACACAGTTAGATTTCTGATAAATCAAAATTCACATTTTGATGGATAGTTGCTGACTGCATAGACAGGCCAATTTCTATTTTAGTTTGAAACACTCTTTTTAAGAGCTCCCTTAAATCACAAATTACCACAGGTTTTCCATGTCATTAATTTTTTTACCACTAACTGCTGCTGACAAAAGCCAGCCAAGACACAGTCTGCTAGAAGAACTGCAATTTACAGGTAATCATTTGAGTGGTCTTGGTTTGTTTTGGCCCTCTGTTTCCACACTTGGGGAAAATATTGCGTTCGATAATTAGGACTGCAATTATGGAATAAGCACTTGAAAACCCTTACAAGATACCTGCAAATACAAATTTACCTTCTTAGGCTGACAATCAAGATCGTAAAACACTTTAAAATACAAAATGGGATTTTTTTTTAATGCAGGAAAAAAATGGTAGTTTTTAAATAAAACATGCAAAATGTATATGCTTTTACTGCAATGGATGAATGATTTGAAGCTTTATCACTGCTCCATAGGATAAAATGATATAAAATCTTAAACGTCAAAGTCTCTCTATTGAAACTGATTTTAAAGATCACTGATGCTGCCATGAAGCATCTTTCTTGTTCTGACCTTCAGCTCTTTGGTTAAATTGACACTGATGTTAAGCATTCTTCACAGGGGTGATAACATCAATTGGTATGGAGTCGAGACTGAGACAGCAACAGGACAGAATTTGATTATTCTGTCTGAATTCTCCCTCAGGGTCAAAGGTTTAAAGGTGTTATAGTGTAAAGCAGTTTTTTTACACTGACCTCATAATCAAGGTGACTTCTTGGTGACATTCAATGATGCCTTTTTCTAACAAAAATCAAAGTTTCTTTTTTAAAAGCAAGCACTGAGCCTGCCTCTCTGTAAGGACACTCACACTTGTGTCAAGATCAATGGTCGTTTGGAAACAAAGTTGTGTTTTTCTCACCCTGACTCACTTTTGAATGGATTGATGCTGGCACTTGTTTGCTTTGAAAAGGTCTGGGCTCTCTTTTGGACACAGGTATTAGCCATTCAGGCTTTAATCTGATTTTATTCAACTGGAGGTGTTGTAGATTTTTCTCTGTCTTCTTAAGTTCTTCAACAGATGGTATCAAACATTGACTTCTGGGTTCATAGGAGCCAAACCAAAGACACGGGGGGACAGGAAATTTAATACTGAATCACGCAATTTTAGTCCTCAGATAACAGAGAGTACCAAGTACACATCTGACACGAGAAAATCTCCAACATGCTCATCTTAGAGGGATGTAATATTAATGATTGGTCAAGAGTTACGCACGGAACTGGCTGGTTGGTCTAATTCTAAAATATTGCCAAGTCACCAGCAGTAGCTAGAAAGACATCTAATTATCTGTTTCTCATCCCTATTGGGAATTTTTCTGCCTGCACACTGGCAAAGTAGTGTACCTCTCTACTGTCTTCTCAGTCAGCCTTGAAATAACTTTTTTTTTTTACCTAGGCCTTTAAGAATTTGCCGGTCAGAGGTCCTTATTCCTCTCCATTTAAGAAAAAATGTACCATCCTCATGTGAGGTAGATAAACAATGATATGTCCTTTCAAAACCCAGCTTTTGAGAGCTATTTCACCTGTACAAGGATTTAAAAAGTTTAGTCAGGTGCATTTTAATATTTGAGCTAACTCTTTATTTCAAGTAGTTTATATCATCCTAATATGCCTTCAGCTAGTTAAAAAACATGCTGCACTTAATATTTCACAAAAGAAGGAAAAGAAACATAGGCTACAGTATAAGGTGCCACCACCATACCATTTGTTGCTACAAAGAGCTTCCAAGAAATATTTGGAGTCTTTTACTACTCATTCCCTCAAGCACCAGCGAGAGACAATGGCTCGTTGTTGTATGAAGAAATACTTTTTGTGCTGTGACATATCCTGACTGAATGTTCTTTGCATTCTTTTAACCCCTATGTTTACATCCCTGCATCCTCCCTTTTCCTGTCAGAATGTCTAAGAATCTGTCTACTCTATTGTGTGAAAATTATTTGCACATTTGCCAAATGATTATTAGTTACACGACTGCTAACCAAAGTGCAAAATGTAAAGAGGCCACATCACCACAGCTCTTTAAATAATGACATATCACACAGAGCAGGGTGATTGAGGTTGTTTGTTTGCTGCAGTCCTGCTGTGGATGTGTGACATCTCCTGAGGGGGAATCACTCAGAAGAAACAGGGACTCAGTATGATTTATGCGTCACTTGTGGAATTATTTTTTATCTTCATGTACACTTTGCATGAGTGGGAGCAATTACCTAATGGAGAATTCTCCCACTAAATGCACACAACACAACTAATTAAGGACTACACTTTAGTGTTTTAATGAGGTGAGTAAAAAACAAAACCAGAATACCAATTTTTACACTATACATCTCCCAACAAGTTGGCTGATTTAGCTCTCAGGACTAAAAACATGACAAATTAACCTATAGGGTAATAAGTCACTAAAAGCATTATTATCTATAAAAATGTTGCAGGGAGTTACTGGTGTGCTAGATCATGGCCACTGACATTAAAGTTTGTTGTTCTGTAAGGTGCAACATTTAGAAAATTAATCTTAATAAATAAGCCAAACTGCACCAGTACATAATATCATTATTATGAAAACAAGGAGTATCTCAAAGTGAAAAGTTCATCCCTGTATTGTTGTTGATTGTCCCTCGATGGCCTGCTTTTATCAGTTCCTCTCTACTTTATGGCGGATAAGTGGTGTGTCACGTTGACTTTGTTTTGTCCTGTGATGCTTTTTTATACCAGTGTCATTATTAACTTAGTAAAGACGGAGGAGATAATCTACACTTCCTCTTGATGGATTTTGCAGACATGTGCCGAAGGGGGCAAGTGACGCTGGGTTACTATGACCTGACATCAAGCACGCCTTGTGAAAACAGTGATGAGGGGAAGCACAACAGCTCTGTTGTGTGTTTTGTGTTGCTGTCTTATCAGTATTAGAATCTAGTTTATTAAACTGGAGACTAGAGTGTTTTACATGATAATTTCCCAGGATGCCCTGCTGCACCTGCAGTGACACATTTATCAGCATAAGAGAGAAAGATCATATCAACTCTTCGGGTTCTCTTCCCCCCCTAAGTTGAGGAAGCATTGTCTCTTTGCATAAATCTTCTATCTAATAATCTTCCCAGTTTTGTCCTGTCAGCTGATTGTGACAGTTTTATATAAGTGCTTAATGCTCACCAAGATGAAACAAGCCATCAAGCTGAAACTGTCAGCATTCCTTTCAAGAGTTTTCTTTTCTACTGAGTTTTTTTTCTACAACATGAGTTGAGGAATTTAACGAAGTAAGCAGACTGTTATGCGTATAACGTGCTTTTTTTCAACTCTAGACCCATCCAGCCATATACCTATTAATTCATTCATTTATTCAATAATTGGCTCGATTGGAGGAGTGATAAATGTGCTGCCTCTGTTGTTTTGCCTCAAACAACTTTTCAAAGATTGTTTCAGATAATGAGTTCTGACCCACATATGTCACCGGTGAAATCTAATGAAAAAATGGAAGGACCTGGGACCCTGGACTAGGAAGTGTAACAATGCCACAAGCTGGGAAAAGACATCAGATCAGGAAGTCAACTATCACACAGGCCTATAGGTGAATAAAAGATTCCCATTAGTGGTAAATATACAATGCACAGTATAAATGGTACCATAGGATGATTACACATTTCCTAACTACATGCGACACAAAAGAAAATAAACAGTTGACACAAATTCATTTTTCATGTCATACACATCTGAAATCCCTGAATAACGTGAGGTTCCAAATTGCCTATGGGCCCAAAACAAATATGATGTCTGACTAATGAAGGGTGTAGAACTTGTGATCACACCAAACTCCTCATACAGGCCTTGTCAAAACCAATATCCAATGAAACAGGAGGGCGAGGTGGGCATCACATCTGTCTTTAACCCCCTCCTCGTAGCCGGAGTTACTGTGCCATGTGAAACTTCTCCTGCGTCTGCACCAATTTTTCCTGTCAAAAAGATTAGAGATGCTGGCTGGAGCGTTTTGTCGAAGATTCACAAGCTTTAAACCCTGCAGTTTTATTCTATGCTCCAAATGTTCCAAATCCACATACTGTTAGGATTCTGCAGTCTTCCTCCTCTTAGTGTGTCATGTGTTTTTTCCCCTGCTCTCTGTGTGTCATATCTGTCTCTCCCTTGTCTGTGAGTTTGTCTTCCTCGGGGTGAGGTTGGCCAGCTTCCACTGGTTTTGTCTCCACCTCACCTGCACAACTATCACTTATCTCCTCATCAACCACGCCAATTAGCCCTCACCTACTCACAGCATGAAAGACCTGGCCAGGCCACCAGTATATGTCGAACTGTCTGTTGCTTCATTTGATAACGTGCCTAACCAATTGCCCTGAGAATTTTGACTAAGATTGTATGTTTGTTAATCTGTATTTCCATCTGCCACAGAATCATCTGCCTGCAGTTAGCGACTAGCCTTGCCCTGAAAGTATGTGCGTGTCCACTCCGACAGTTGGAGTCCCTTCTCCGTATACTTTGTTCTTGCCGTTGGTGGACCAAAGAGGGAACCACTCTGCTGTCCATCAGTGAACCCTTGAGACCCTAAATCTGCCTGCCTGGCTCTGAGCCTTGTACTAGTGAACTACCTGAAAACCAAAATTATTACAATCCTTGTTTTACTACCCTGTCTTTGTCTCTGAGCTTCAGCACTTGGGTCCTATCTGTCCTGGTAAATTACAACACATATTGTACAATCCTGACTCAAGTTCTGCCAGGTATGATGTGGTTTTCTGTTGTTGAGTAGGCAAGTGCATTTTTCAGCATTCCAGTATACAAAGAGTATCTGATTTACATTTGAATTTGATGGAAAATTGTATATGTTCACATGTTTATGTCAAGGTTACTGTGAATCTCCAACCATCTTTCATGAAGCACTAAAGGAAAATATTGAAACTCTCACTTTGGCTATGGGCAGTGCCCCACTGCATTTGTTCCCAAACTCTTTGAACAGTTACACAGCAACCCCTCCTTTCTGTACTCCCTAAAGTGTATAAATGCAAGTACTAAATTTTGTGGTCTTTGCTCATTGCCATACATTGGTCAGTCTTGCGTGGACTTGAATCTGTTTATGCATGAGACCATCTGCAGATGAGGAACTAAACTCATGTATGAGAAAAGAGTGACTCTTAATCCTATTTGAAATGGAAGAATTGCCTACATATGTTTTTTGGTTGGTAAAAAAAAACTCAACAGTGACCATGAAAGAGACAAGATAAGTGACACATGGTAATTTAGTCTCTTATCAAATGGGTGGTAGTAGTGTAATTTTTTTAATCCTAGGATAAAGTTTAGCTCATTTATACTTTAGTTACATATATATTAATTTCACAAATTCCCTGAGGCACAAACTCATCTCAGCCTTGGACCCGAAATAATATATAATGAGATTTTACCTCGGGCATATTGTGAGTCTTCTCCTGACTAGGAATTCCATGTTAAATTTTCCAGGTAATATTTAACATAGGATTAGTCATCTCAACTTTGTCCTTAGATAAGCACATCGTATGACCTTTAAATGTGATGAAATGTCTTTTAAGTAACAATCTCAGCACTTCATCTTGCCAGAAAAATGTCTTTACAACCCATTTGGCAATAAGAGCAAAATGTTTTATGAACTGGATGTGATCCCTTCCTCCTTCCTCCTTTCAATCCTCAGCCTTTAGTTTATTTTTTTTTGCGGCGGTCTCTGGGTTTCAATTCACCTCATGTAAGAACTCAGCCTCAAGAAACCAGCACTAATCACGATGGCTTCACAGAAGGAAAGCAGTGGACTTGACAATGCTGCGTTTGATGTAAGTATTAAAACTCTTTCATGTCAAATGTGCTGAGTTCAGGCACCTTAAAGTATTCTTTCTGCATACTTTTAGTATAACCAGGCACCTGTAGCTATTCAGAAATTATACTATATATTGCGCTAAATAGTAAGGATTGCCCGACCCTAAATTCTGAATAATCTTAATTCACAGTTGGCAAAGGTTTGAACAAGTAGTATTTCAGGTAAAAGGTTTCTGAAATTTGTGTGACTTTTTAAGAAATTCACAAAATACAGTTTGTTGTTATTATATGTTTTTAACTGATTAATAAAGCTCAATATGTTTCCACTTTTTTTGCTTTCGATTTTTCCACATTAGAGAAACACAAGGACAAAGATATACATTTGTCGTCTATGGTGTCTATCTGTTTCGGTACACCCTCAGTACATTCCCAAATCTTTTTAATAATCTAGTGTTAAATGTATATGAACTCTAGATGTGTACCAGTCATTAATAATAATCTCAGATCATGTTTTTCTCAGAGCACTTTTTATGATCCATCTGTTTTTGTCTGTTTTTGGATCTGCATGTTTTTATATGTCATGGCAGATGGGTGAAATAGTCAATGATCAACCCAGACCCAAGGTGGGTAAGATATGTGAGAGCTGCTTTGTAGCAGAGGAAGACGGAAGTAAACCAACCTACTGCGTGACTGATGTCCCCCCCTGGTACCTTTGTATTTTCCTGGCCATTCAGGTGGGCATATCCCTATCAGTGTTGATTTTAGATATCAGATTTATTGTGAACTCATGACATCTTTGAATACCCTGTGGATTTCCTGGTGGTTGTCACCATTTACCCCACACTGAAATTGGGGAAATTTAAATGACGTGTAAACATAATTATTGCAACCTTGCATAAATTCCTGTATATATTGTAGCTGCCATTGATTCTAAAAGTAATCCGTCTTTGAGTCAGTCAATCAATCCAGAGAAGGAAGACTATACTGAATGGAGTATAGAGCTGTATTATTAATGTGTGTAATATTGATAGTGGTGTTATCAATACCATCAGTTCCTGTGCATGTCCTCTACAGCATTACCTGACAGCATTTGGTGGGATTATCTCCATCCCTCTCATTCTCTCAGAGGGGCTGTGTCTGCAGCATGACAGCCTGACCCAGAGTCGCCTCATTAACACACTTTTTTTTGTCTCTGGCCTGTGCACACTGCTGCAGGTCACCTTCGGGGTCAGGTCAGAATGATGCCACTTGTTCATTTCACCATTCACAATTCTGTAAGAAAATAATGGCAAGGTTGTTTTAGATGAACTCAGTTTAGATACACTCCTTTAATTTCAACCCAAACTTTCTCACTTTTATGGTTTATTTTCATAATTTTATGAAAACAACCTTAAAGTTTCACTTATTAACATTTTTGTATTAACAATGAATTATATTACTTTATTTAATGCTTATGCATTTTACTCACAATGAAAGATTCACAGATGATCATCACCAAACTCTGCAGCTTTTTGGTTTCTTTTAGCACATTATTTTAGTTTAAGTCACATTTACTCAGAAGAGCAGTAACTTATGAGCATGATGATTTTGTCAGACAACATCATGGTTATAAAATCAGGATTTTTGCAGAGCAGAGCAGAGCAGCAGCTTGGAAATGGCTTGGAAGTGACTGCTGGTTAACATGAAGTCTTAATGGGCCACATTTCAGTTACTTTTTTTCATACTTTTTCTGTTGTCTAAAAACAGAAACCAAAAAAATGTGTAAATGAGAAATAATGTATATGTGTTGGAGAGTTGGAGAGAGTTGGAGAGAAGCAAACAGGTAAAGGATCATATACTAGGTTTTGACTTAGTCTTCATCCTCAGGAGTGGTCAGAGACCAAAACAGAGCTGAAAGGTTTGAAGGTGAATATAAGGGCTAGAATTCATCTGATAGACAAAAACTTGTATCCAAATTAATACTCGTCTCTTTTCATGTTTGCCATATATGTAATTGGCAAGGGCTTTGCAGTGTGTCAGTGTTAGCTTGTTTTGGAATTCCTCTGACTTGAGAATTCAGTTATAAATCTTCAAATTTGTTGAACAGCGAAACCTTTTACTTTTTTTTAGTAAAATGACTAAAACTAATCTTTCTTTGAATACTGTTTAAAGTGTAATTCTACTGTCATTTATTTATTCTACCAAATATCTGCAAACCACTAATATTCCATCAGCCACAGCTGAACTTTGGGTTTAGTGGCAATTAACAAAGTTAGCATGCTAAAGTAAGATGGTGAACTCGTATACATTATATCTGTTAAATATCAGAATGTTACCATGGTCACATTAACGTTTATTTCAAAGCACTTCTAACCGATTTCTGAATATGGATGTGGACTCCTAGTCTTTTTACCTAGCCGTTATTGTGCATGTTGAAGGAATTACAATTTTGGCTAATAACAAAACAGATTTGAAACAAATAAAAACAAAACAATGTCCATCTCACTGCCCTTTAACTGGTTTCTTTTGGTTGAACTTGTTTCTCTTTCACTGATATGTCTGAGAGAATACTATTACTGTTTGTGTCACACTCTGTAGACTTCCCATCCTACAGGGGGGTACATTCGCCTTGGTGACACCTGCCATGGCCATGTTGTCCATGCCAGAATGGGAGTGCCCAGCTTGGACTCAGAATGCCAGTCTGGTCAACACCTCCTCTCCTGTCTTCATAGAAGTGTGGCAGACGCGCATGAGAACAGTGAGCCAACACAAACGTGGTGCCTTACACCTTTTTGGACAAAAGCAAACCAACAAAGACTCGTGATTATTAAGTGACCTCATGGTTTCCAGCTCTGGGAAGTAATCAGTCATGGTTGTTGTTATATTTGTTTGTTGTCTAACACCCTGCCAAAGTAAGAGTTTTAATTTTAATGCTAATGATCTCATTTATTATGTTCCTGTCATCAGCTGCAGGGCTCTATCATGGTGGCCTCCCTTCTACAGATCCTGGTTGGTTTCTCTGGACTCATTGGTTTCCTAATGCGCTTCATTGGCCCGTTAACCATTGCCCCCACAGTCTCCCTCATAGGCCTGTCACTATACGATTCAGCTGGAGTCAAGACTGGAAGCCACTGGGGCATCTCTGCTATGTATGTAACCACTTACTGTCTTGGTGAATGCCTCATTGCCCAGTCGGAGCGGCCATGTTTCTACTCTGTGGACAGGCAGTATTGGGATACAGATCTAGCAATGACATTTCTTATGAGGTCACAGTCTAAAACTACATTATAAACTGGATTCTGCCTGGTAATCCTCTAATCTTTAACCAAAAATGTTTTGAAATTCAGATATCATTAGCCACATTTCTCTGCAGTGGAGACACTGCAATCACTGGACCAGTTTCAAATATGAGATCAGTCTCTAATTTGCACATTCACATGCTAATGACTGTTCCTCTCATACATGCAGGACTACAGTGCTGATCATCCTTTTCTCCCAGTACCTTCGTCTCATACCAATTCCTGTTCCTGCATACAGCAAAACCAAGAAACTGCACACCTCAAAGTTCTATATCTTCCAGATAATGCCTGTATGTCCTTAGGGAAGTCCTCATCCCATATACTTTAGACTATAATACTTTATTTTATCAATGGCAATATATATTAATCATTTAAAACATTTTTGTTGTATTTATTCAGAAATCCTTTAACACTAACATTGGATATTGATTAGATTCTCCTGGGCATTGTGGTCTCATGGTTAGTCTGCTACCTCCTCACCATCTATGATGTCCTACCATCTGATCCAGTTCAGTATGGCCACCTGGCCCGCACTGATGTGAAGGGAAATGTGGTGAGCAAAGCTTCCTGGCTGATGTTTCCTTATCCTGGTAGGTTCATAAGAAAACACAACACTGCTGGAACATGTTTTTATTCATTTTATTTTATTCAACAACCACCAATTTGACTCTTAATTTAGGTCAGTGGGGGACGCCAGCTGTGAGCCTGGCAGGCGTAATTGGCGCTATGGCTGGAATAATATGCTCCATGGCAGAGTCTGTTGGCGACTACCATGCATGTGCCAGGCTCTCTGGGGCGCCGCCACCTCCCAAACATGCCATAAACAGGGGCATTGGTGTTGAGGGGGTAGGTTCTTTGTTGGCAGGGGCGTTTGGCACAGGAAATGGCACCACCTCGTTTAGTGAGAATGTGGCAGCCCTTGGTATTACCAAGGTAAGGTACAGATAATAATATTACCATCAAACACTGTCCAACTCTAGAATTTAAAATTCAGAACAAGCAAATATACTAAAATATATATTTTTTAAAACTACATCATACAATGATTTGCTTTTACTCACATTTCAAATGAACTGTACAATCTATAGCAGACAGCTTTTGTGTATCAACAGGTGGGTAGTCGAACTGTCATTCTCTTAAGTGGAGTTTTCATGATTTTGATGGGCATGCTGGGTAAAATTGGAGCTATTTTCTCAACCATCCCCACGCCTGTGGTTGGGGGGATGTTCCTGATCATGTTCGGAGTAATAACTGCTGCTGGGGTTTCTAATCTACAGGTAAAAACATTTTTTTAAAACTCATGACTTTTTTTTTCATTGTTTCCTAATGCTATTTTCCTAATGTTGGTGTTCTGCTGACACATCTCATTTTCCAGTTCACAGACATGAATTCCTCCAGGAATATCTTTGTTTTTGGTTTTTCCATGTTTTCTGCACTCGTCATTCCAAATTGGATCATGAAGAATCCCGATTTCTTAGAAACAGGTACAACTGACAAGATCATTATCCTACTTTTTAACAGCTTTAAATTCAACTACTATTAGCTGACATCAAACTATAATGCTCTGTCATATGGAAAGAAAACTAAGCTGAATTCGCATTCAGTCTTTCAACTTGATTAGAGCAGCAAGTCTCAAAGATGTTTTCACTGTATCACAATGATGCTCTTCTCTCTCTTGCTTGTTGTGTGACTCAGGGGTGAAAGAGGTGGACCAAGTGTTGCACATATTGCTGACCACCCATATGTTTGTGGGAGGGTTCCTTGGCTTCTTCCTTGATAACACAATTCCTGGTGAGCTGAAGTGAAAGGTTGTCATGTAGCAGCCGTTACGACCCACTGCCATGTGCAGTGAATGAATCAAATTTCATTCACTGCACATGGCAGACCAATAGAAGTCCCATGTAGCTTCTGGGCATGCATTTTGCTTCTGTTTAATTTTTTCTCAACTAACATTCAAAAATTATGTAAATCACAACTGTTCTAGTCTGTGAATGTAAACTATATATGTGTTGTTAAAAAGAAGAATGTGGTGCTCCCTTCTAAAAGTCTTTCTGATAACATTCAGGGACTAAACGTGAGCGTGGCCTCTTATCCTGGGAAAAAGTGCATCTTGAAGACTCTAGCTACAACGTGGGGAATGAGGTGTATGACCTCCCCTTTGGCATCACCTCTTACCTTTCATCCAAGTCTTGGGTTTACTACCTACCTTTCTGCCCATGGAAGGGCCACAAATCTCAGAACAAGTCTGAGGACAACAATATGTCACAGAGCAGTGGGGATGAGCACAGCAAAGGGGTCTTTGAATGATTGTCAAGGTTTTCATGGCTCTGATATCCATACTATCTATCTCTGGATGCTTTTTAAAATTATTATTCACAAATATAAAAATACAGTAAGTTGATCTATGTTTTCTGTCCTACAGTACATGTCCCAAAACTGCCTGCAATGTATTAAATTCTAATGTGGAAACTATATTTTCATCATGTCTGAAAAACAAATACAAATATCTGAGTATGAACTATATCGCTCACATTCTGTCTACACCAATTAAAAGAGAAGAAATTCTAAACATTCACAGTGCTACTGTTTTCTACCATTACTCAGGGTTCTTCCAGTAAGTCAAAGCTAATCACACACAAGAGCTAGACAAATAGAATAATGCTCTTCATTCTCCTCTTTGAAAGGATATTAAATTTAGTTTGTGGGTAAATTTATTATCACAAGCCCTATCTCAACACAGATCCAGACAGCTGCTTAAAAACCCACAGCAGCAACCCCTCTAACTGTTATTGTGTTTCCCTTTGCAAAAGCAAACAGAGATAACTCATCTCCTCCATCTTTCCCACTGCCTTCCATGCCTTTCATTTCTTTCCCTCCATATTCATTTCCTCTGACTAACCATCTTTGACAGGCAGGTGGGTTATGGTGTAATGCTTTGATCTGTGGAGCACTGAGTTTTCCCTGCAGCCCATTCTGACCACTGGTCAATGATTGAATGCACATTCTATTGTTATTTCAGGATGGTACAATAGTCCCGGTCACTGAGTGTAAGTTGTACTCTAAAACTGTCACATTTTCTGCGAACTTCTCATGGAGAACAGATTTCAGAATAGGAATTTTTTTTAATTGGTGTTGTCAAAAGGAATTTTGCACAGTAATTCATTGCAGGGTTTCATGAAACACCAGAAATCTGCATTTCAATTAAAATTAACCCTGATAACTCTGCAATTTGCTGCTCATCAGGAATGTGCTTCAAATTTACTAGCACCATATTTTTTTTCTGTCCAAGACTCTGGCCTTGAGGAATTGTTTTTATTTTCTTTTTGAACTCTATATTATATCATCTGTCCTCTGAGCTTTCAGGCGCTCTGTGAGATCTATTATAAGATCTTGAACGCTTTCAGCCACCAAGTTTATCTTTCTGACATAAATATTATTGCAAATGAAGTTAAGAGAACAGGGAAAGAGGTAAACAGAAAGAAATTATATAGAAAGATAGAGATATTATGTCTTCATGACCGGTAAATGGGACCATAATGCAGGCTCAACACTCCTGCTGATTCATTCGTTCGAACACAGACTGGGTAAATAAAAGAATATCTAAAGAATGCAAACATAAAGAAGTCAACATGTACAAACTAATATAATTTACTGTACCATTGTCCATTCATAACTGTTTGTTATTTGAAAACAGCAATCTAAATGGATATGTCCTATAGTACCTTCACATTTCTTCTCTGCCCTGGGGGCTATAATTCCAATATTAACTGCTGTTTTTCATCACAAGAAAAAAAATAATGCTGTAGATTTTAACTCTGAGCTGAACATCAAGAGCACGTTCTGAGAATGCCAATAAGTTCCCACTCAGTACAATGATTTTGGTAATAGCAGAGAACTATGTAATGTCATCACAAGCATGTAACAGTGACAATATTAGATTATTACAGTGTAAGTCAGATTAAGTCTTGGGTTTCTTGAGTGAGTCAGAAGAAGCAGGACAGTTCGTTTTCTGAGTTCGATGGTAGATATTAATGATACTTGAGAAACTGGCAATCAGGATTAAGTTTAAAGTGAGTTTTAATTTGTTTTATTATTCTATCTTCTGCTTTAGCTTTAACTGTTATGTCGCAGTTTGTCCAGTGTTTCATTGTCCTTATTCTTCATTACAGCAGTACTGTCATTCTCTGATAATGTTTCTTGAAATGTGCCAACTCAGCAGTTATATTCAGTGTTTGAGTAATTTATTGGATATTGCTTAGTAAAATACCCCCAAAGCATAGCTGAGTGATGTGTCTCTGTCCCCATCTCCAACAAAAGGTACCACATTCTAGCTCCTACCATGTGCCCGATATTATGGCTGCTAGCTCCCTTGCGGGTGCTTTGTCAATAACGACAGAATGCAGCAGCTTCTGAGCCTAGAGTTAGAGCATCTTGTTAAAGGAATACGTCATTTTAAGTTTAGTAAGTCAGATCTGTTTGCCTAATCAAATATACAAAAAGAATTTTTAAAAAAAGCATAGTGATGGTGTTAAGCACTGGATCAGTAACATTGAGAATAATTTTATGTAACTATGATTTATTTATTCATATGTAGAGTCAACTATAATTCTGGTAATTTGGATCCACCCTCTAAGACATTTTACTCCATAATTACATAATCACTACAATGAGAGAACATTTAGACAGAAAAATGCAGAAAAATGTACATGTAAATGAATGCGCTTAGCAGGTCGTAACAAATGAAAGTAGCCTGTAATGAGAGCACCGCTGGGTTCTGAGAAATAAACTGAAATATTCATAATGCTGCAGTCCCTCTTCACTCATCATGATTTCTCCCTGTTTCTTCTGCTCTGACATCAAGTCCTCACGTATCTCTTCCTCCCTCTCCTTTTCTCACCATCTCATACTAATTTTTCAGCACCGATCCATCGTTACTGACACCAGAGAAACCAGGGCCCGTACATGCACGGCACATACATGGCAGCAAGTTAGACTCCACCGTTTATTATTCTTCACACACTCACAGCGGAGATTTTAGGCATTTTCCCAGGTCAGGGAGATACCAAGTGACCTGCCCCAGCCTCATCACAGTGAAGTCCCCTTGGTGTTCAGTAACAAAGCCATGTAAGAAATGCAGACAGTCTACTTTAAGGAACAGCTCATCCCAAAATAAAAAGTCTCATCATTCTCTTTGTACTCATTAGTGCTCTCCACTGACTTTATCCAAAACAAGAGGGATTCCTTATTATAGGCCACTTTCTTGTCAGAAATGAAGAATTGCAGTTATAAGGAAGCATTAATCTTGATGGTGTATTTTCTCGGGCTGTGTGATATGCTCACAATTTTTTACTGCAGTATTTTGTTTTCCTCCTCGCCTTCCTATGGCATAGTGTATTATCTTATTTGAACGCTGGAGGGAGCTACAGGCCAGACTTTGGTCTTGGGTCTAGAGGTTTATAGCTAAAATTCAAAACGTAGTTCATTGTTTCATGGCCCCATTAACGAACATGGTTGGAAGTTATCACACATCAAATCTTACTTTGTTCATAGAAAGAGCTACTGATAATTAAACTAAGAATAAACAATGACATTTCAACTAATGTATTAATATAGTGTATTTTATGCTTCTTACTCTCGGGAGATATTTCTACACTGTAACAGTCTAAGAAACACGTGGAAGGGGAATGTGCCATGTAGCTCGTCTGGTGCACAAACACCAAAAAATATAGTTTGCGTCTGTTATTGTAGATCCACCCACGCCATGGTTTAACAGAGGAACCCCTTCATAAACCACAGTCCTACGGGATGCAAAGGCTTTGGCTGTGTAGGTTAAGTTGCCAGCAGAGTGCAGGGGCCCCAGATCTAGAACAGCTGACTTTCCTGAGTATGCAACGTCTTTAAGCATCGCAGTCAATAACCTTTTAAAGTGGAGCAGTTTAATTACCACAGCTGTGGTTTTGGACAGTTGGGCACTGAAGCAGAAATGGCACCATCCTGATGCAGAATTCATCATCGATCATCCCACGCATCGGTCCGCGGGCCGGTTCCGTCCATTATCTAACCCTTGTGCTGCCAGTGCTGCGGTTCCAGGAGAAACGCTGCAGACTGACCGACAGCTTTTTGTCGATGAAAGCGCCAGAGCTTTGATTTTAGGTCAGGGACGGTGGGAGTAAAAGCGCCGACGGCATTTAGACTCATCGGTGCAGGAACCGAGGAGGCCGTGAGAGCCGAGGGGCCGCGACACCCGATCCGGGGCCGGTCCGGACGGGCGTCTATTCGTCCCCTGACCCGCCGGCGACCGACAGCCGGAGTCAGGTTATCGTGGTTTCACCGCGTTTGTGCGTTTGTGCCAACTTCTTGTGCGTGTTCCGGCCAACAGTCAAGGATGCGGTGTCCATGACGTCAGTGTCTAGCACGTCCCCCGTTTTTTGGTTATTTATTTATTTATTTTTTTATGCGGACTTCTGGTGCCACATGTGCGAAAACAAGTCGTATTTTCACGGATATGTGCAAATTTATCGATTTTACGTGTGTTCGCACCTGAAGTTACCTCGTCGCCGCGCTTTGTCAGTTTATTTAACGTAAATAATCTGACACTAAATAATCCGTGTGTTTTCTGTGGCAAACGTAAACAATCCCCTGATGCGGAATTATAAACACCCCGTAAACCTGAACGCCATAGGTGACACGATTAAAGCCTACTTGTTATTTCGTAATTATTTTGTTTTTATCTCATATTTTTGATCAGATTGTTTCGTAAAATAACACGAATAAGATTGAGTAACGGAATATTTTGAATTGAGACTACTACTTCACATTGAATAACTACGTGCTGCAGTAACAGACTGGAAAGGAAAAAAAATATATGTTTTTTTGTTGCTAAATAATTCTCTACAAGTTCTTACTTGCGTCGTTTTACAGCACGATGTTTTAAAAAGCTACAACTTTCCCGTTTGTTTACCATTTTTCAGGGGTCAAACGTGCGCTACAGCTCGTAATTGCGGCGTTTCCGACGGTATTTAAAGGCAGCATATTTGACAGACCGAAAATCCGGAGCAGGGCGGAATGAACCGGCTTCGTCAAGCCGCCGGCGTGAGCTCCGACACGATAGGACGTAAGGAAATGATACCTTCAAAATAAATTGTCTAACGATAAACGAAGGTCTTGAAATCACATGTGGAAGTATTGTATCTGAAAGACATTGAGCACCCTGCCCTCAGGTAAACTTAACCTAACCAAGAAAAGAAATGCGAGATTAACCTCCAGATAAGTGAGGAGTTTCAAAAAACAAATAAACAAACAATACAATACAACAAACAACAATTTATTTTATTCATGTATGATTTCTGTGAAATATATGTCCCAGCAGCAGGGTCGAAGTGCCGTATCAAAGATTTCTTCATTGTGTACCATGTGTGTAACTGGGGTGGAGAGTGTGGAAACCCAACTTTATTAATTTAGACAACTTCCCAGAAATATTAACCAGTGGTAGCTGCTTTATGGCCCCGTTTTAAACCCACCGCAGTGGGGAAGTCGTAATGTGGCTCGAAGTTTACACGATACCTACTGTTAACTTCATGTTGGAAAATCAGGGAGATATTTATCTCACGTAAAAGCAAGCAAGCCGTATAAGTAGGAAAAATGTTTAAAACAGTGTTTTATATGTGGAGTGCACAATACAGTTATATACTTTAAAAGTACACTGGAGTCTTCTTTTAGACTTTTACACTAAGTTATGCTAATTATTATAAATCATATGAAGGCTTTCAATCTACACTTGTTAGTAAATCTACTCCAGACCCTTCTTTGAGAGAGGGCGCTACATTTGGTTTTACTTTGAAAGCACGCACCGGAACAGTCGTCTTTCTATTTAATCTGGTGAACTTGACCCCCCCCGTGCAGCAGGACTTCACGGTTCGAGCCTTTTGTTTTTGCCTCGTCGCTTCGCTCCCGGTTCCCCTCGGTCGGAGGGGACTTCGGGTACGAGTGCGCCCTCCGCGTTACGCCGGCTCTTTAGTTTTAAACTCCCAATATCGTTTTCAGTCGAGTTGAGGCCGACGCCGATTCGCCGTTTCTGATGGCTGATGCCGGGAAGGTGGCCGAGGTTTGCTTTCGCTCTGGCCGGTGCCTCTCAGCGGGATTGACCGATGACTTCACTGTGAATTCTCCGTCTTCGTGGCTGTGAGGAGCCGAAACATAGCTGCCAAAGTAAGAAGTTGCTTAGCTTAGCTGTTGCTGGGCTTGTTTTTTTGGCTTTTTCCGCTGCGGTTTTGAAAGTGTTTTGTTTTTGTTTTGGTTTTTAGCGGTCTTGCCACACACATAATGGTAGCTAGTCGACGCGGAACTTACCGGTCGCTAACTAGCTAGTTAGTCAACGCTGAGTTGACGTGTTTTTGTTATAAACACATACGGTCGCCTCGTTTCGCAAAGGAACTATTACCCCCCCCCCCTGCACGTCAAAATGAAATCGTCAGTGACGCCAATTTAATGAAGTAACTTTCCTGAAGTAATAAAAACCTGTTGATGTCTTTTTCAGCTTGATTCCGCAGCCGATCTTTGTGCCCGTGTCAACAATGGAGACCGCTCAGGTGACTCTGACTGTCAGAGGAGAAACATCCCCAGGTAAAGGCTGTAAAACGTGACCGTAGAGACAACTTAAGATCGCTGGGTCGAAACTAAAACCATGGACATTTTTCATTTGCCTTCTTCACAGATGTATAGTTGCAGAGTGTCTCTGTATTGCCAACGCACCATTTTGTCTTTCCTTGGGTTGTGATGTGTGTAAGGTACCTGTTGAAGTTACAGCAGATTGACAGGTCACTTTGAACATTTCTAGGTGAGGTGATTGCTGTTGTTGGTAGCAGTGAAGCGCTGGGATGCTGGAGCCATCAAAAAGCTGTGACGTTAAATCCTGATATTAATGATGGGTACGTCAACGGAGTCTAAAGCCTCACCTGTTTAAAACATCCTCTAAAATATGACATATAAGTGGTTTTCTCATTCAGCTCGCATGCAATTAGTGGTCTGCTTTTGCTATATTCATGCCCCACTTAAATATTTATGTGTATGTGAATTCCCCGATAGAGATACATGGACTACAACAGTCACTCTACCAAAAGGTGTTGTTACCAAGTACCGCTATTTCAGAGGCTTCTTCCTGGAGTCAAAGGTGAGCAGAATCTCTTTTCTCTACAGTGGTGTAAAGCTTTTGTGAATTACAGATTTATTCGTTCATATTTGTCAAAGATAATTCTAGCTGTATATGGGATATTTGTGTATTGGTTGTATTTACTTGTTATAAAAATAACTTTTTAATTCCAATTCAAAGTAAATGTCAAAGTATAGTTGTGTGTTTTGTGAGATGTGATCTCAGGTTTTTGTTTTCTGTCAGTTGATACCTTTCCTTTCACAGCAATTGCCACTGGTGTTAAAATAGTATCACTTACAAGATTTGTGTATAATGTCTCCCTACATCTGTGTTTATGCCTTTAGAAACAGTCTTATGTTAGTGTCATGGAATAGCCAGCTCTGGGCAAACTGCCAGCTGGTCTGCTCTTATCTGAGCACGTGAGCCTTACACAAGCCTCTGCTGAGCCCATCTGGGTACAAACATATCGGGGATTTAAATGTCCCTGAAAAGAAAAAAGAAAAAACAAAAACACGTGTTAGACATTTCCCTGGGAAAATGTTAGGGTGTGTAGCTCTCTCTTAGTATTGTTGTGTTATTATTTTTTTAATCCGAGGGTGGAGTTAACACCAAAGGTCCACTCTTCCTGTGATATTTCTGTGTTGTTAGTTAGACGCGTCCTTTCTAAATTGCAACTCACAGTTGGGTGTGAGTTGAAACATTGCTTACAATAGCTGATGCAAGGATAAAAAAGTTAATATTTCCCCTTGAAGGGAGTTATTCACAAAGTCTGAGTTATGGTTTAAATTCTAGGAAATTGAAGATTCTCCCCATACCTGTGGAAAAACTAGCGCCAACATAAACTTTTTTTTAACTCATTGACCATGTTTGTCAGAATTGCAGCCTTGAACAGATGTCATAAAGAATTGCTAGAAACATATCATTGCTATGGTGAATGATGTCTTTCTTACAGATAAAGAGAGCAGCATAATATGTAACTATGGAAATGTTTCCAAGTTCATTTTTTCTTCACTAACAAATCCACTTTTCAGATTTCAACCCATGGTGGCTGACCTCCCTAGCTGGGGATTGGTGACTATGCCAGCTCTAATTCCTTTCTCACACTCTGGTCCAAAGGCAGCTTTGAGACTAGACTGAAAAGTAGTACAATGTATCTGACATGACCCTAACAGTGTACCAAACATTGGAATTGCAGAATGCAGGTGGTCCCTGTCAAGTGATAGTCAATATGTGGGAGACCCATCATCAGCCTCGCACGATGATCCCCACAGGTATAGAACAACAAAGAACCTTGCACAGTGTGTTTGGGTTTGGGAACGTGTGTCATGCTCAAACCACTATAGACCTCTCATTACCTGACCTAGCATGATTTGTCGAAGCTGACCATCAACAGTAATGTAGGGTCAGTTCTTGCTCATCCCACTGAAGAAGAGGGTTAATATTTCAGGGTTATTCAGATCCCTGAAATATTGCCCTTGTTCTTTGGGTTGTTATTTTGAGCAGTACAAAGTTAAAATTAACATACCGCCACCTGACTGCTGTGTTTCTTCCTGTTTTGTAATTGACTGGTAGTCTCTGGAACCACTTGCTTTTTGGCAGTTTGCATATGCTTTGGCAAAGCCTAGGGAGAACACTTGCTGGAATAATCTATAGCCATAGAGGAAACACTGCAGTGTAGTAGATGTCACAACCTGATGTAGTAGACCTCTCTGGTTAAAACCCCATTGTGTTGGCCTAACATAGACAAAGCTCATTCAAAATGAGCTTGATAGGAGGAATAGTTCAAGCCCTGACTGTAGCGTGCTTGATATCATGTTTGACCCCAGCCATTTCACCCTACCCACATTTTTTCTTTCTTTCTTCTAGCATATCCCGCTGAAAGAATCTCCCCACTAAATTAAGAATTTTGTTACAAATATGAAGATATTTGTTTTATTCAACCCCAAAGTTGTTTTTTGTTTGTTTGTTTGTTTGTTTGTTTTTTTGCAAAGCTTCATAAACATCCTGCTAAATTAACCCTAATGACAGGCTTGTACTGACAGTTCTGGTTGAAGGGGAAAAAAATGTATTTTTATCGCTGAGTGAACTCTCTTACATTTGAGGCAAATCAAATTCAGAGCAAACCAGTAGAGACTTAAATTTGGAATCATGTTTTAATAGTACAAAATAAGGAAAAAAATGGGAAGGCTCTGGTTTGATAGGTCTTCTAGTTTTATACTTTTATGATTCTCCTATCCTGTTGCTAATGCATTTTTCCTTTATTGCAGTGTCACACCTTAATATTGATGACGGCTTATTCGGAATTAACAGTAAGTTTTTCTTTTGGGGGGGGGGTCACCACTAAACTACAAACACAAGTGTAACTAACAAACTCTCTACTTTAATTACCCTCTTTGGGTTTACACTATGTAAGAGCTCAATGAGATAAAAGTACTATAACATTAAATTCCTTTCTTAATGATGTGCTTAGTCATTCAGGATAACTGATTTCCCTTAAGGCCACACTGTAGTCACTTCCTCTGGTTTGTACAGTAATGGTTTTGAGGTCGATCATTATAACAGAGCAAACAACTGTCTCCTCGCTGTCTATGTCACTGTCACCAGTTCTCTCGTAGGGGACAAAGTGCATATATAAAATGTCATCACATGCAGATCCTTCCTGTCTGTGTCCTCCATTTTCTATAGATGGGGTGAATTGTGTTGACTCTGGGTGGCTTACTTGCCAGACAGAGATTCGCCTGCGCCTGCACTATTCTAAGATGTCTCCGGTGTCCATCACTAAGAAGAAATTCAAGAAGTCTCGCTTCAGGTAGGGATGACACAGGGTCTATTTCAGAGAAATTTCTACTTGAAAGTGAAATTGGACGGATCAGTACAGTGCTACTATTACCTTACCTGTAACACAAGTCCTGCATACATAATTATAGAAAAAGAGAGGCAGAAAATACAACATAATTCCATTTAACCTTTTATTTATATTTTGATGTATGAATACATGTGGCTTTAAATACAACTGTACCCTTCTATTTACTCTTTTGTTTTACCTCCCTATCCAGGATCAAGCTGACATTGGAGGGCATTGAGGAGGAGGAAGATGAAGAGGAAGACGCGCCCAGCCCTACATCTTGGAACAAGATGACCACGACTCTAGAGATCAGTATGATCAGTGCCAATGGCTACAAGTCACGTCACTCCCAGCCTGAGTGTGGGTACGCCCTGGAGCCTTCCCAGTGGACGGAGTACAGTATCCACACCATGGACCCAGACAACCTAGAGCTCACCTTTGAGTTCTTTGAGGTAATAACTCATAGGAGTACTGCCCCTGATACACCAGTAAAGCCATTCTTAAAATGATATAAATTTGTATTCTTGAATTACAAATAAAAGTGGAAAAAGAAGAACAAATCAGGCATCATACTTAGATTTATGGGGTTTCACTTTATCAGAATTGTACAAATCTCATACATTTGCTTACAGGAGGATCTGGGTGAACATGTTGTCCAGGGGGATGCTCATCCAGGACATGTAGGCACAGCTTGCCTGCTTTCCTCCTCTTTTTTGGAGAGTGGCAAAGACAACGGCGTAGTCACACTTCCCATAATGGGTCGAAATTCCAGACAGACCATTGGGAAAGTTAGAGGTAAGGTTTTTGTACAAAAGAATTCCACACTGGCTGATAATGATCACTCTGAGAGCAAAACAAAAGGTTGTCTCTAAAACCTGTTTGGAAAGTATTATTTTCCTTTCCTGGTGTACTTCCATTTTTGAAACTAAAATCTCACACATTGTACATGGAAAAACCTGTTTGCCTAATTTGTTACTCTGTTCCAGTGGATTACCTGGTGATTCGGCCCATCCAGGGGCTACAGTGTGATATGAGCTCCTCATTCACCAAGTACTGGAAGAAAAGAAGCACATTGGATGTGGGTCATAGAGGAGCTGGCAGCACACATGCAGCCAAGTAAGCCATGACAACAGTCTTTGATTTGAAAGGGTTAGGGTGCCCTTCGTATAGAAAATATATATTTTTTAAAATGTATTTGTGAATAGCATAACAATGTGCATCCACGCATGTCCTGCATCTGTTCCCCTTTCAACAAATATTTTTCTAATTTGTATTTTTAAGGCACCACAGAGTCAGGGAGAACACAATAGCCTCATTCAAAAGTGCTGCCAAGCATGTAAGTTATGCAGAGGATTCATTCATGAGTAAATATTTATCTTAAACAATGACATTAACCTAAATTCTATGCTATTTGTCTACATGTAGGGTGCAGCCTACGTAGAGTTTGATGTCCACCTCTCCAAGGATGCTGTTCCTATTGTATACCATGATCTGACATGCTGCATATCCACCAAGAAGGTAAATTTAAGGCCTGTTTTTACTTGATGATGGACATTTTGAAAGTGACTCACATTATGAAGTGTTAAAATCCTCTTGTAATTTATCAGTGTTAGTGTTAGTGTGTGTTATACTTCTTTGTTGGTATTTTTACCTTCCATTAAATTATCATCACTAGATCACCATACATTTATGAAAGTGGTAAGCATAAACAAATATATGACACTACGTAAAATGGTTAATATAACTGTTTATCTCCTCGACAGAAAAATGACAAGACTTCACTAGAGCTCATTGAGGTGCCAGTAAAAGACTTGACATTTGATCAGCTGCAGCTTCTTAAGGTAAAAACCTGGAGATGATTGCCAAAGCCATGTAAATAAAACCCAAGTTGATTAAAACCTTTTGTTACCTTTTAGATTAAAGTTAACAATTACTAATATTCGTCATAACATTTCCTTCTCTGTTGTGAGAAATCAAAAGGTCTGTTGCTTAGTACACTACAGTCTGGAAATGAATAAAATGAGAAAAGGAAGACTGAAAAAAATCTTTGTCAGTACATTAATTATAGTTGCACAGTCACACAAAGTACCTACTTAGCAGTAGTTTTACAAATGCATCTTTTATGTCTTGTATTTCTTTTATCTTTTATTTTCATCTTTTATTTCTTTTATTTCGTTGCCTATAACTCTTTGTTAAACCTTCCATCAAAACAAACAACTGAAAGTATCACCCCCCCCAATCTACCTTTCTGCCTAAAACAATAACTAGAGAAATGGGGTTGATTATTTCTTGACTATTAAACCAGGTCCATGGTTGACATAAGTGATTGAACAAGTAAGAGAATATGTTATAGTATAATCATTTTTCTTACCTACTGAAAAGGTTGTGTATGCCTTGTTTTGTTATATTTTGTTGCACAGCTGGCCCATGTTACTGCGATGAAAGGATATGACAACAAAGGTATGCGCTTAGTGCTAGTGTTTTATTTTTTCTAAAGACCTGTAAGCCCTCATCTTGCATTGCAGCAAAGTGGCTTTGAATGTAAACTAGGGCAGCAGTTAATTTGTGTGGCTTGCATGAGCAGTCTCGTGTTCTGCTTTTTGTTCAGATGTGCTGGACGATGAAGAAGAAATTGATGAGCATCAGCCATTTCCCTCACTCTCACAGGTAAATTGGTTTATGGTGGTTTGTCAAAAAAATCATAAATGAACAGTAAAACTAGGAACTTCCTACCCCCATATTTAATGGTAGTGTCTGCTGATGCCGCTGTTGCTGTGAAGTGCATGTGAATTGTCAGTCAAATAACCATGATGATTAATCATTTAATTATCACTTATTCCCTGCCCTTTTCATATTTCTTTTACAGATCTTTCAGGTGATTCCTGAGCATGTGGGTTTCAACATTGAGCTAAAGTGGATCTGCCAGATGAAGGTGATTAATGGTGTATTGCAACACTCACTTTCTTTGGTTGAGTCAGTGATTGTGAAATATCTTTTTTCAGTATAAACCAATTTGATTAATGTTTTGTAATGACAGGACGGGTCATGGGATGGCAACCTATCATCCTACTTCAACATGAACACCTTTCTTGATGTTGTCCTGTCTTGTGTTCTGCAAAAAGGCGGCAAAAGACGCATCGTCTTCTCCTGCTTTGACCCAGACATCTGCACCATGTAAGCACAATTGGCAACTGAGGATAAGAATGCCCAGATTTAATCAGACTGCACACTTCTCAGAAACACAATAAACTGACACAGTGACACCATCGACTTGCATTCATTTTGTTTTAAATAATTTTAATTTAATAATATGCTATTGTTGATCAGCGTGCATGATTACCCTGCAATTCAGTTTCAGTTGGTTTAGATGAGGACATATTAAACTATTGCTCCTCTCAGAATGTGAAGATGCATGAAAAGTTCTTGCTATTTGCAAATCAATTTTGAATAAAAGCAAAGATAGCCAGTAAGTAAATGCTGTGTCAGCTCATAGTTAGAAATAGGTTCTCTCCCACAGCTCCTGACATCTTATGTCTTTTTCAGGGTGCGCCATAAGCAGAACAAGTACCCCATCCTCTTCCTCACTCAGGGAATTTCAGACAGATATCCTGAACTGATGGACATCCGCTCCCAGACCACCCAGATCGCCATAAGTTTTGCCCAGAGCGAGAACATTCTGGTAAGCAGTTGTAGCTAAATATTTGTCATAATATATCCACTGAATCTTACAGATTTTGTAAAACTTCTACATATAGACTTAGTGCAACACTACCTTTTCATTAACTGTTAAAAATGCTACATATAGCTTAATTCAGTTTAGGATTTACCTTTACTATTCTGTATGTAATACACGGTTTATGCAATCACAAGTAATGCTTTTGTGAGAAAATCCACTGGGAAGGAATTATTAGAATGTGAATCTCTCTTTTCACCCTTCCCACCTAAAGCAAAATGTCATCAGTTCTGTGCTACTTTTAGTGCACAAATGTGGACACAATACGATCTAACTGTATTCGAATTCCTATTTCTAAATTATAAGGATTTGTACATTGAAAGAATATTCGACTTGTATTGGAATTAGATACACTGATCCTTGCTCATTGCTGCAGTGCCCTTGAGTGAAGGACTTACAGAAATAGCCCACCACCCTAAGATTAGTCAAAACAACAGTCCACAAAACAAGTCAGCTAGCATAGCACTGTGTCAGTTATCTTGAGGACATCCTCAGTAGTTTTAGCAAGGTCAAAAATGGACTCCAGACAGCCCAGAAGGCTTAATCTGACATTACTTTCCTTATTATGTTTTACAACATACAAACTCTGCCTGATGTAAGGCATCATTAGAGTGATTAGATAAGAAGGGAATTTTATTTTGAGATGAACTGAACAAAATTAAACAAGACAGCTGTTTCTCATTGGAAATCCTTGGCTGCTCCTCCAGGGAATCAGTGCCCACACAGAGGAGCTGCTAAAGAATCTTGCGTTCATTGGAGATGCCCAGTCTAAAGGCCTGGTGGTGTTCAGCTGGGGAGACGACAACAACGACCATGAGACCAGAAGGAAGCTGAGAGAGCAGGGAATTGATGGACTCATCTACGATAGGTGGGTTAAAATATGACAGTATTCTTTCTGGTTGCCTTGTAGCTCCTTAGGACCTCAATATTTGTAGCTTAGACCAGAAACACACAGACCCAAAGACAAACAAACATGTACTGTGCACCCACTGTTAATGTTTAGTGTAAAATGGTAGTCCAGGCAAAAGTGAGTTTATTTGAACTTTTTTTTTTTTTTGCAAAACAATTTTCTCTAATTAATTTCTGTTATGAAAAGCCTTCCGATAATTGTGTTTTCAGCTACAATGGCTGTCTGTTTCCTAACATCCTGTACAACAAACTGTACAGTACATCTTGTGCTAAGTTGCTGAGCTCTCAGTTTTACAAATTTCACTGCTGCATTCACAGTGCTGCTCCCTGTCATGCCCTGGTATGATTACACGGCATTTTTTTATCAGCATAGTTTTTCAGGATCCAAGTTTTCATAATCAAGCACTGGCAGACATGTCATTTACTTGGCACCTGCCACAGCTGTTGATGAAACTGGTTTGATCATTCATTGAACATTTTATCTTTGAGAGTCAAATGGTGCACTAGATGTTCCAGTGCTGTTACATAAAGCTTGGGTCTCTCTAGGGTGAAATTGTTTCATCTGGTCTCAGCAAAGCTGCGTGTTCAACAGAGGTCAAACTGTTTGCTCAGCTGTTTCAGTTCTTGTTTCACTATGAGACATGACATTTACTCTATACTAATGTTTGGACTTTGGCTCAGACTTTTACAGACCCCTGCAGAAAGCAGACTATAGGTTCTGAACTCAATTTCACAACCCACTAGTTCCTGAAGATTCCACATGTAACTTCATTTAACATCTCAAATCAAAACATTTGACATCTCCAGGTTGCTGTTATAACTGTGCCTCTTTTTTTGCAGAATTTGTGAATGCTTGATGCCGTATTTTGACTCAAGTTCTTCAGATTCCCGTAATGTCTCTCTGGTTCCTGTCTGTGTTTTCTTAATTTACTCACTCTACAACCCTTGGCTGCCCCCCTCCCCAAAATACTGCCTGAAAGTCCATATCTTTCTCATTAAAATGCAGCAGGAACAAAATAATGTTCCTTGACAATGATGCAAGACGGTTGACTTCTCATACGGTGCTGCGCAAAAGTTGTAGGCAGTAAAGTAAAGGGAGGATGTTTTCAAAAATATCATTATACTTTTGGATGTGCCCACCATTTACCAGCATTAATTCTTCCAGATACAAATTTGCACAATTTATCAAGATACTTGGCAGGTAGGTTGTTCCAAGCATCATTGCATTGGCAAACTTGCCACAGTTCTTCTATGGATTTAGTTTGTCTCAGTGTCTTCATGTAATAGCAAAATGAAGCCACGATGCTGAGATCAGGGCTCTGTTGGGGCCAAACCATCTGTTGCAGGACTCCTGGTTTCTCCTTGTCACTGAGGATAGTTCTTAATGACTCTAATTGTATGTTTGAGGTTTGTTTTCATGTAGCTGAATGAATTTAGAACCGATCAGACATCTCTGATGATGTTTTGTGATAGATAAGAATCTAAATTTCTTAAGTTCCTAAAACCTTTTGCACAGCACTATATGATGCCTTTATAGCACAGTACTTAATGCTTCAGTAGTAATGGTTGTTTCAGCTTTTTGGATTCGCTTAAAACTTGGATTGTACTAAACACAGTTGTTTGATTGGTCAACTGCCATGTTTATCATTTCTGAGTCCTCCTTATCTTATGCTTGGTATGATACACAGTAATATTCGACTTAATTTTTGAAACAAAAGAAGCACCAAGAGTGAATGGCTTGTGTACTGCATGAGACAGCGTTCCTTGACATATTGGCTTCTGTATGAACCAAAAAATATGTATTAGCATTATTCTCAAATAACCTTGATCCAAGAGAAAATTAAGCATTTAAGCCTCATGTGTTTAGCTATTCACCTCTCAGCAACTTTGTCAGATGCCACATCATAATTTTCACCAGTATATTTTCTATTATTTGCACTTATTAAGTTTGTGGATGATCTGCTTGTATTACAGTTTTGTTTCTTTATGAAAGGGGTAATTGCACTGGATGTTATTTCTAGGCTTCATATGGTGAAGCCCCTAGCAGATTGTCTGATTAAATTAGTTCAACAAAATCAGAATAACTTGCTTGACAAAAATCTTACATTTCCCACCTTGAATTACTGAGCTCACGGGGCTGACTATGACCTTCCTGTAACGAGCATCAAGAGATGGAGTTGGTTGGAATCCGCCCTCCAAGACAAATGGTGCTATGTACAAAAGTTCAAATACTGTTTTTAACTTTGGTCAGCTATAATCCCAACCATAGCTTGAACCCAAATCTTAAAGACGAGCCCTCTGAATAAACTGATAAGCCAGGGCGTAGCCCAATGCAACATTGCTTAACCCACCTATGATCATATTTTGCGATTCATTTCCTTTGGTGTTGCCTCACAGAACGTGGCATTTGTGAGGCAGGTAAAGAGTGAGGTGCCCCAACTGTACAGATCACATCCAAAATTCTCTTAACTCCTTAGAAAAAATTTGAAAGGCTTCTGCTCATTGACAAAATGGCAACCAGTGCAATCATCCCACTAGCCAAAATGAATGCATTGGATATTATCATTTTCATTAACATGGGTGCATGAAAAAACAAGTGTGGAACTACTGTATGCTAACATTACCAATTTGCTAGAAGCAGAAGCAGGGTAGTCTTTATATTTTTGCATCTGCCCAATTCTACTTTTCTTTTCGCTTACATCAGAAAAAATTCCAAAAAAATTTAGAATGACTCCATTATCCTTACATAGACTATGTAATTCTATTATTAGCAAGTTAGTTCTGAGAATTTTTTTTTCCCCCACAGGACTACCAAGTAGTGCTAGGTGATTCAGTATTATCATTTAGAAACTTTCAGTGGATTATCTCATGATAATATAATCATACCATCATATCCTAACATGATATGCTTCACACAATCATGCTGCTTAAATGATTGCTCCCCAGCAAATCGTAATTTAATGTAACAGAATGAGTGAAATGATCAGTTTTGTCTGACTGATGTATCAGTTAAACTTAATTACCTCATAATTTATTTTACATGTGCCATATAATGATGTGCTGTATATACAGTAAGCAGTGGGAAATATTCTTATTATTGTTGTGATGAAGTGAATATATTTCAACCCTATCCACAAGCCCTACTCTACATCTGTGTGAATTTATAGTTCTTTTTAACTTTCGATAGCAAAATGTTTTTGGATCTGGAAAACTGCCATCACTTTTTTTTATTTTTTTTTTATTTTTATTTTTTTTTTATTCATTTTTGGAATGATGGAGCATATTCAAAGAAACTCGCGAGGCACCAGTTAAAAACTAACTAATGAACACTCATCTAGCTAAAGGTTGTGTCCTCTCTTTCCTTTAGCATCTGTGAGGATCAAGGAGAGCAGCCAAATATCTTCCAAATAGAGGAGCAACACTCCCTGCAGGAGGTTATTACCGAGGAGACCCTAAAGAGCTCCACCTGCTCCTGCTACTCCATTCCCTGCTCCATGGCTCCCTGCATTGCCTCCAAGGCCCGTGCTGGCAGCGCTGAGTCCGACTCTGGCCTCAGCTCCTCATAAACACACCTTAACTACCTTTCAACAGAACTCACTGCGTGCACACTCAAGACAGGCAACCAAAATAACAGATCAGGTTTGTGTACATATTTTGATTTAGACTGAAAATGTTGACAATATTTATCATTTCTTTCTAAATTCATATGAGGTTTAAAAGAATAAACCACTTAAACCATCTCCACTCCATTCTACCCAGTTAGAGATTTTGTTTATTGTCATGTTGTATATCTTCACAAAAGCTTTGTTATTTATGTTTTTCTGTTGAAATAGCTGGATGATTTGCCAGAACATTAAGGCAGTCATGCATGTGTTTTTCAAAAACCACTTTAGGGATCAGACTCCAAATGGCAGTCTCTTTATAATAGTGGAACCTGACAGTGGATATTTATTCAGCCACTATGTTTCATCTCTTCATAGTCAAAGTGCTAAAGGGTTAATGCATATGATAATTTACGGGTGTAAAATTTAATGAGATGTCTTAAATTTCATGGGGATGTTGCATCATGCTGTTTTTCTGTTTTTGCTGGGATGTATTCTTGTGCATTTAGCCTTGAACTTAACTCAGTGACATTTTTATTGTCTCAAATAGCAATGATGCCAGCTGCTGCTGATTGCTATTTCAGCTATGTGATATAATTGGTCAGCGTGTCTAGCACATCCATAGCTGCTTTAGGTTTGCATAGTACACACAGCACAAGAAGATGTGGAATTGAATGATCGTGCAGGTTGCCGTTAATGAATGCTTACCTCCAGATGGATAGATGACAGGACTTAGAAGAAGCCAAAATGACTGATTGATTTCCTCTTGAATGGACTGATGAAAGTACTCGCTTTTCCTCTCCACACATTCAAACTCCTACTTATGGACTTTTAAGGATTAATAGCTACTATTTTAATTACATACTGCATGCATACTGAATGGACTATATTCTTTATTCTTTTAATGTTCTTGATTTAAAGAAAAGCAGAATGTTTTATTTTGTGACAGTGCACACATACCACAGCCTTAAGGGGAAATAATCATGTCTGTTTCTGTTCCTTGCCTTTATTTCAGAATCACATATACCTCACTCATCATCTATCACAATAGATTTGAGTTAGGATGTCTGTACAGAATGAACAAATACTTCTATGCCAGTATAAATCCCGTTCCACTACACAACGCAATACTTTTTATTGCACGGCAGGTTACTTTTCGCACAAATTACACTTGAAATACTTCGTCATTTTAGAATTAAAATGTGTAGTATTGTAGGATAGTATAACAGAAACAATAATGCTGAATTTTGAACACAGCAAAACATCCATTAATCATACACCATCTGTATATTTGTCTTACGGCACAATCTCTTAACTAGAAACTAATGATAGAGCCATGGATTGTCTGTATATCTGTATGACTGAATAACCGGGGAGAATTGGAAAAAAAAATTAGTGTGTCACATTCTGGACAGAAGAGTGTAAGTGATGATGTAAATAAAAGAAATACCTATATATATTTTCTGTTGTTTTTTTTTTTCTCTTTCAAATCAAGAGATTTGTTTGTATACATTTATTTTTTCTGTAGGCATATCTCAATTGTCTGGAGTAATCAGGAGGTTGTATTTTAATCATTAATCTAAATGGACATACCTTTTTGCTCTTTTACTTAAAGGCCTCCCAGTGATACTACTGTATTGCCATTAACATGACACTAAGATGAAACTTTCAACCACTTCTGATACACAGTTACACATCACAAAACTAAGATTCAAACAACAGGTTCCACAAGATCTAAAAGAATTTATCAGCAACTTTTAAGAAATAGCCACAGTTTGATGAGGGCTTGGTTGGTTATGTGAAGCATGTGTTATCAACCTATATCTTAAATATACAGAGGACTTTGATTGAACAGAGGCAATTATTTCTATTGCTTTTATCTTCTGCTTGGGTCGTTTAAACCAGTTGTGGCATGTTAGACTGGTCAAACAGGCAAAGAGGAGATTTTCTTAGACCAACCAGACTCAACAGAAACTGTTGTAAAGTTTGGGTATTTATGCCATTAGATCAGTTGAACTTTTTCATATAAAACTTAATTAAACTCAAAATTTGATATTCGGGAAATGTTGCACTCTAGCAAGTTGTGAGAATTAGTTAATTTTTGCCTGACAGTTGGTCATTTTAGGGACTTATGATTTTATGCTACAGTGGCTTTGTTTACACTTACACGTGTAGGTAAGAATAGGTGAATAAGTTGCTTTATCAGTAACTGCTTTACCCTGCAACTATAGGCCTACTTCACACAGCCCACAGCCATAGTACTTTACACTGGAACTTTAATCGTTACAATAGTCAATGATTAATCAGATAACAAACGCGTTCAGTCGTAGTAGTGGGCAAAACTAATGATAATTTTTTTGCTCCTATCCCCGGGTGATTATCTTGGGTGATTGTTATCAGAGTGAACCTTTAAATTGATTTATCACTGATAATTTTTTTCACTCGCAACTGCCTGGGTCATTTAAGATTGTGTAACATGAAAGAGTACATGCATCCTTTACCACTCATTGTATTTTTAAGTTCTAAGGAGACCCTCTTTATAGGTTTCTCAACAAATTTGGAGACCATGTCTGGTTTAAGTAAACTGGGATAGAACTTTTTCACTGCAGGAAAAACAGGAAACATGACAACATTAACAAAGGCTGCTTTGCCTTTTTCACTAATTAGATATGCCAGTGTCACGGTGGTTATGCTAATGCTTGGGCGTGGCCAATTAAAATTTTTTTGTTAAGTAAAAATACAGAAATATCAGCAATCTGTGCTTGAAAGAAACAGGATCGAACGTAAAACTTTTGAGAATGGGCTCCTTTAGACTTTTATAATATTGTTGTATAATTGTTATTGATGTATTAACATGTAAGTTCATGTCACAGTTGCAGCAGGGTCAGGTGGACCTTATTTCATCTACTTTAAATACTGTTGAAATTCTTACACTTCCACGAGCACCATATTTTATAAACAATGGTTTGTATTTGAAATGTAATATTCATCTTTACAGTCACTGTAACAGTAAAATGAATATTATGGAATGAAAAATGAAAATATTTCCAACTCTGATGCAGAGGCGGACAAACAACTCAGAAAAGTACTGAAGTAAATGCAAGTTACTCTCCGCTACTGGTTGTAATCATACATAATAGTGTCATCTGGGCTTTTCCTGTCGTGAAATGTGAACCATGGCTTTTAAAACGTGGTAAAACCCATGAAGCTCTATTAACTTTTGCATAGACGTGAAAGATATTGAGGGGTATAAACCTATAGACCTATAACGTTATAAGAAATTACTACAGACGAGTGAAGGGGACGTGGCCTTATACTTACTTTGGCAATAGTAAGAGAGCATGGAGTCAGTTGCGGGGTTTTAGCGCCCCCTGGTGTTCGTAGAAGCATCGCACACCGATCGTGTTGCCTCTTCAGGTATTTTTTCCGACGATGAAATATTCTAGCGAAGACAAAATAAAACGTCATTTTAAATTTTTTCGGATTCAATTATTAAAAATAACCTGAACACGAGTTGTTTTTGTTTATTTTTTGCGATTCACAATATTTTTTGCGACATCAGATATTACGTAACACGGTCGCTCAATTAAAAAAAACAAAAAAAAAAACAACAAACGGCGTCATGTTTTCGCTGGGAGTTGTAGTTTTTTTTACGTTGAAGCGAACCGAGGTCTTCTCGTAAGACACTCCAACTCCCATGATGCCGCGGTGCTCGCCTAAACCACCAGCTGGTGCACGCCCACGCGAGATAAAGCCGTCGGCTGTAATCCTCGCCGGACGCCGCTGAATCCCTTCGCAGATTTTTCTTTTCCCTTTTCCCCTCCTGACTTGTTACAAACGCAGCGAAGAAAAACAAAAAACAATGGACAACTCCGGGAAAGAGAAGGAAGCGATTCAGCTGATGGCCGACGCCGATAAGAAAGTCAAGTCCTCCGGCTCTTTTCTGGGAGGGATGTTCGGAGGGTAAGACGGGCACTGCACCAAATAACGGGCAGCTAGCAAAGCGTTAAGTTACGGCGTCGAAGTTGGCACGCAGCCCGTTTCTGTCCGGATAAATCGAGATATTTCTCCCTTTATGTCGCCAGGATATAATTTGTAGAAGTTCGGTTACGTGTCGAACCAAAGGGAGGCGACGGGTGACAATCCAGGGCAATAATTCCCGCAAGTCAGTTAGCTAAGTTAGCTTGTTGTCGGTGTAAACATGTCAGTGGATCAGGACTCGCTCCTGGTTCCCGGCGTCGGTCAGGGAGCTACGCAGCAGACTGAACCGAACCGAACCGAACCGAACCGGCCGGGAGGGTTAAAGTGTGGATGCGACTTTATTCAGAGCCTTTTCTGTGGATTCGCTTAGTCTCCGCATTATGACAAGTGCGCGCACATGTCAGTCAGTATATTGCGTTTTCTGAACAGCTGATTTCTATGTGGTTCCGTCTGATTTCAGCTCCAGTGATTTTGTTTTCATTTTTCAGACTAAAAACAACTTTTTTTGTGTGGGGGGAAAAAAAAACCTCTGAATGAACCGGACGCACACATCATAAGCCCCAAGGCAGTGACTATGACAAAATAACTTTTAACACAGCAGTGTGTATTATATCAATAATTACAAAATGGTAACCCCTTTTTTTGTACCATTTTCTATGTGATTGTACATATTTTAACCCTCACCCCACTAACACCCGAATTAATCTCCAGAACATGCAGACCCAAGGTTTCTGATGGGATAAAGTATGGGGCAAGATCCTGGCAAATCATAATGATAATGGCAGATCCTGTTATATGAATCATGCTGAAGGTTTTTGCAGTCCTCCTCAGCCTATTTGATTCAGATTACACCGTGATTGCATGGAGTATCAACAACATATACAATACAATACAATAATAACAATGGTAGGAATAGCACAGATAAATATTACCTAAAAGAAGGTAAAACTATCAAGAAGGCAATTCACATAAAAAAGATTTGGCTTATCTGATCTGTAATAACAAAATTAAATTAAACATAGACAAACAGTTGACAATTACATTTTACCCGTTATTCATTATGCCAATATCCATACATTAATAAATGCCTTTGTTTCCCAAATGATTGCAACTGCAAAGCCTGCAGACACCCAGATTTCTATCCAATACTTTATATCTACTAGTGACCTTGATGAGCTCCATAATTTTTATTTTTTTTAATATTTTTTAAACGCTGGAAATCTTATATCGGAATATTTTACTGTATATTAGAGAGAGAGCAAAGAAAGCTTTTTTTGTTTACTTGTGCCAAAAATTCAAATTACCAGCAGTTTTTGTCCAGAGTGACTGCGTCTTTTTTCCTAAAGTTTGTTCTGACATAACCCAAGGATGGTACTGTTCAGCATTTCTACTGCTTGATAACTCTTGGCAGGCTTTATACTGGTAATTTTGTGGCTGACCAAGCAGTGATGTAATCCTCTGCCAATAATGAATGGCCAGAGAAATATTACATCTACAGCAAGCTCCCAGGAGTCCACATCTTGTCATAGAGGGATGGAGATCTATAGTGCTTGTGTAGTGAGATTTATTTAAGACAGTCCACCAATCTGAGCATTGCATCACCCTAAGAAAGGCAAGAGCCCTGCCCACCGTACAGTTCATCACACCATGATACCATCTAGGGATAATTTATTAGACAACATATAGACCGGATTTATTTTTTTCTACTTAACCTTAGTATACCATAGCTTGTATGATCATATTATATTCAGTTTGTTTACAACTGTTTTCTTTTCTCCTTTGGTTTCTAGAGGACACCACAAAGTGGAAGAGGCATGTGAGATGTACTGCAGAGCGGCAAACATGTTCAAGATGGCCAAAAACTGGAGTGGTGCGATTCGCTGTTTTCTTTCTAAGATACCCAACTCATTAGTTTCAATACAGTTGACAACCTGTAGGATCATGCGCTGTTTTTTGGCTCTATTACTTCGGAGTGCAGCACTTGTAAAGGTGCCGCCTGTAAAAAAGGTGGAAGAATGTATTAGAGTGTAAGCAAAACACAAAGTATACAGTATGTTTGCATGAAATTGTCTCTTCTTTTTCCTCTTTCTTCAGGTGCTGGAAATGCATTTTGCAAGGCAGCACGTCTCCATATGCAGCTGCAAAACAAACATGATTGTGCCACCAGTTTTATTGATGCAGGGAATGCTTACAAGAAGTCTGACCCTAATGGTAAGAGATGCCTGACTTAGTTCAACCTGACTTCACTCCACCTCTAACCCTATTTAATTCTAACTGAAATATATATGAGCTATCCCTGACTAAAACACTTCATTTAGAGTGTTTTCATGAATACTGTTTTGTAATAAAGTCGAGTAGCTAGAGGATATCCACACACAGCAGTGGGGCAATGAGGCCATGAAGGTGAGACATATCCTCTGACAGGAAATTAATCAAATCTCCTGAGGATGAGTCATCAAAGATGGGGATTTTTCTAGATTACCAGTGCATATTTTACAAATCTCAGATTTTTGACAGGACAGTTAAACACAGAATCTCTGGCTATAAGGCTGTTTTTTTTTTTACTAAGCTTCAGTTTTTACAGTCTGCCTTAGTTGCTTTTGCATAAGCAATTGATCATGTAAGAGCTGCTGCCGTTTAATTGCTTGGCATTTACCATTAGGTGGTAGGACTCTTTGTTCTCTCTGTAGCTTCATTTAATTATCTCCTAAGCATAGATGTATCTGTGGTTTTAGGGGAGGGTAGCTGATGTGTTTGGTTGCTTGTGGTTTTGTTTTATCGCTTGTGTTTGTGTATGTGTGTGTGTGTGTGTGTGTGTGTGTATATGTGTGTGTGTGTATATATATATATATATATATATATATATATATATATATATATATAATCTTACTTTCACTCTGTTCAGATATAACAAAACTAACCATGTCTATCTGATGACTAACTGTTCCCTCCTCTTCCTTTTACGCTGCCAAAAGAGGCAATCAAGTGTTTAAATGCTGCCATCGATATATACACAGACATGGTAAGACACATAGAAAGTGTCCATTTGTGTTCTCCTCCAACAGTGAATCTGGCCTTGGACTTAACAGAACTGGATATTGCATCCTCTGATTAACTAAAAATCCTCATGACTGCCTCTGCCTTTTCCTCCCCTCCCACATTTTATTGTTGGGCCCAAACAACTTATTCATAGCACACACATTTGTATATTTAACACTGATACCTTGATCAAATTGCCTACTTGTTATTTTTTTTGTTTAGTGAGGATTAATTTTAAAAGCTAAAAAATTTGTAGACATAAAGCCACCGGCTACTACTTGACCTTTCTCTGCAAAGAGAGGCGTCTGTAGATAGATCCAGTTAGTAATGATTTCCACTTTCTCCTCCCCCAGGGAAGATTCACTATTGCAGCCAAGCACCACATCAGCATTGCAGAGGTCTATGAGTCTGATCTGGTGGATATTGAAAAGGTAGCAGCACATTGTCAGAGGTTGCATATTCAGATAATTCTACTAATAATTATTCATATTACCATTTTAAATGGTACTTATTTTGAAGAACACTTAAGATTACAGTATTTGTTGTTTTTCATTTACAAAGGCTATTGCACATTATGAACAAGCTGCAGATTACTACAAAGGAGAAGAATCAAACAGGTAGTGTTCTCACTGTTTCTATTACAGCCATAAAATACTGTATTTATCTGTGTTGTCTCTGCCTCTTAGCTCTAAAATGTGATAGTGCCATGTTGATTTGAGAGAATTTAAAGCAAAAAGTAATTCCAGTTTCCAAAGTTATGTGTGCACCCTGACCCCTATTGTAAAGGTCCATGACTATATATTTCAAAAGAAAGAATAGATAGGTAAGTTAATTGAATGATGCTCTAAGTATCAGTAAAAACTTCAGTCAGATTCAGTCTCTAATTGCTATACACATTTTTTTATGTTAACAATTTGCGGAAGCAAATAGGTTGAAGAGAACCTAAAAGTTTCCTGTTGCTTGCTGGACAGTTTCTATGCCAAACTGCCTTTGTCTGTTGTTCATAGAAGCCTTCTGCAACATTTTGACTTGTCTTAGCATGGAAAGCTTGCTGTCACTAACAACATCAACAAGCATGTGCAAGTGGGCCAACTTGTTTAAAAAGAACAGGTGCCTGGAACTGACATGCTTACATGAAATGCATTCTTCATCATTAACAATTACAGCTGGGGTTTCCTTGCTGTGACATGACAGAATATCTGCAGTGAAAATTGGCCTGTATTCACAATACATAAAAACATCCATATAAAATACAAGGGAATATTTACAAGATTTTTTTTTTATTTATTTCAGTGACCTGCTCTCCCATGGCAGTAGAGAGATAGCTTTTTAAAAAAAGCTTCTTTTGTAGCATCAATATCATAATTTCAGCATCAAGACTGCTACGGATAAGAAGCTTATATGAATGAAAGTTGTATTGTAAAATGCTAAAACATTAGCTCTATCGCAGCTTCATTCTTGATTCACCGATTTACCATCTAATGTTACATGCTCCATAGTTACACATTTATGAACTCTAGAAATAATGGATAAATGGATTTCATGTATTCTGTATATACAGCTTACGTAGATTGTATTATATTGAATGTGTTGAGTACCTTTGTCTTTTTCTAGTTCTGCCAACAAGTGTCTGCTGAAGGTGGGATCCTACTGTGCTCAGTTGGAGCAGTACCAGAAGGCTATTGAGATCTATGAGCAGGCGGGTACCACTTGGATTTGTGTGTCATGCTCACACATTCTCCATCTGCACTGACATGTCAATGCTTACATTTATTATACATTTTTTATGATTTAATGTATTTAGGTTGGAGCCAACACAATGGACAACCCGCTGCTGAAATACAGCGCCAAAGAGTATTTCTTCAAAGCCGCCCTCTGTCATTTCATCGTAGACGAGCTCAACGCTAAGGCAAGTTTATACCGTCCTTTGTGGTTCAGTTTCAGGATTTTGAAATGGGGTTGTAAAATTTTAACACGCTGTGTCTCCACAGATTGCTGTTGAAAAATATGAAGAGATGTTCCCCGCTTTTTCAGACTCCAGAGAATGCAAGTTGTTGAAGGTAATGCTGAGGAATCTGATGGCTTACTTTTACCGCTCAGTCTGTTCAGTTTCTGTGAGTAACCTACTTTTTTTTTTTTCTAAACAGAAACTTCTTGAGGCACATGAGGAACAGAACAGCGAAGCTTTCACAGACGCAGTAAGTTTTGTATACACTATCAAAGTTGTCAAATTCTAAAATAAGGCCTTTGGTGAGTACAGAAATCCCACTGCCTCAGCTTTTGTAGTTTTGCTGAATCCCTTGTGTTTTTAGGAAAGTTGAAGGCTGGCTCTCAGGAATCCATTCAGTCATCCTGGACTGTGTGCTTATGTGAAACTAGTACAGACTGATGTAGTGTATCACTGTTGCTAAGCTGAGCTCCTAAGACATTTTTACAAAGTTAACTCAAAGTCAGAGAGGGAAGAGCCTTAATCTGAAAGAGATCACATTTTTAACAGTGTGTTGGTTCATGTATATGCATTGCCGGTTTGAATTTGAACCTAAGTTAACTGTATATTTTGGAATGTATGCATAGCAAATTAAGAAAACTGATCATGAACTTTCTGATTGTAATCCTAATTTAAAAAAACAAAAAATAAAAAATCTTTGTGTCCCTTCTCCGCCTGCAGGTAAAGGAATTCGACTCAATCTCACGTCTGGACCAGTGGCACACAACCCTCCTGCTGCGCATCAAAAAGACCATCCAGGGTGATGAAGGGGATCTGAAATGAAAGGGACGTGGTTTCAAATGCAGCATGGAGGGAAAAATCCATCACGCATGCTTTCATACAAACAGACACCACCTCACCGTGTATAGTATCTGGAGAGGAGTGTCTGGTGATGATTTTGAATATTCCACCGCTCACTGCTATACTGTCAGAGTATTATCCTTGCTTTCCTTCCAAGCACATCTGAATCTGGTCAGAATGTAAATCCTCTCGCCCTCACCTCTGTCTAGAGGATTGCTGCATACCTTTTTCTGCTGAAGTCTGTCCTGGGGGATTTCAAAATGGTATATTATTGTACTGAAACTAATGTTAGTATTGACGACAAGCACGGCATGTTTTGTACAGTTATTGTTTCCTAGTCAGATGCAGCTTGTTTTTTTTAAATGTTTATTACATATTTAAACGTTTTAGTTTGTTGTACATAAGATTATCATGGTGTGTATTGATGTAAAGAATATATTATTATCTTATTTTGTTTTGTGTTGAAGTAGTATAGATATAGTATAGATTAAATAAATGTCACGATTGTTCTTAAAACTCTTTACCATAAAAAAGGTTTTGGTTTCCTTTTTATCACATGTGGGGAGAGACTCTTCTTGATGAGGGGCAATGATATGCACCAAGTGTAGACTGTTATACATTTGTACTTAATCACATCCTAATGGTTTTGTCCATACATACTCATGATTTTATTACTTTTAAGTTTATTTATTCTTACTTTAGGTTTTTGCTGTTATAATAATGTTTGAAAGTTTGAATCTGTAAGCTGCGATTCATAGGTTTGCCGACGTGAGGTGTATTTTTGAATGGAAAGCACTGACATGGAAACCCTTACTCTTTATTCCCTGGGCAGTAATCTTGGAATAATGTGCATCATTAGTCTCTCATCTCGTACTGTGTTGTATTGTGAGCTACTCATTGAAGGTTTAGCACTGCAGTGCACCTTCCAACTGGCCAGTCGCTTAGCATGTCATTGTGTGTAGGTTAGTGTTGTTACATTCCCTGGTGAGCCAGACCAAAGTTTTTACAATACATATCCAGCTTCTTCCAGATGGAATGACAATGGACCTTGGATATGATGTGTATGCTCGTGCGAATGGACAATAATAAAGGTATTGTATCCCATACTGCCCTGCATTTGACCTTATATATGAAATAGAGGTGTGTATTGTAAACTTAATTCTGTCTTCAAATAATCTTTTGTGTCCCCAAACCAAAATTTCTGTGATGTCAAGCCTGTTGCGTAACGGTACTATGTAATTACTAAGACATTTTATATCGTGTGCCAGCGATGTAATAATTTGACAATGATAAAGAATGATATACACATTAAGCATTATTTTCAAGGATGAAAATAAATAGTTCTCTTTCTGTGACTTTAAAATATGCTTGGGATTTGCTAGAACCTAATACAATCAGACACTAGGCACAAGGTGTGATTTACCTTGATGAGGTGTGACATTGAATATCAAATAACTCGCCTGAAGAAAAAAGAATACTGAATAACATTTTCTACAGGTTTTAAACAAGGCCTCATATTTTGTCTTCATTAATCCCGACTGTATAAAGTATGCTTTGCAATTAGTCTGATTTGAAAATCCCTGAAGTCATTTTGATTATAGAACATTAATTACTTAATCAATGGAGAATCTTAAGTTTTTTATCACATCTATATCTATATATATATATATATATATATATATATACCTATCTATCTATCTCTCTCTCTCTATATATATATATGTATATATATATATATACATATATATATATATAGAGAGAGACAGATTCATTACATTCCTGTGTTATTCTTGCAGCTGCAGTACATCTTCCCTGTCTGACTAGAGCCTGATACTTGAGCTTGTGGTATTAAAATAAACAATCATCTGCCATGGTGCACTATTTAGTCTGGTTTTCACAGAACTGTATCCTGTTTTCATACAACATGGATCCAGTGTCTGCATTATATCAAGTCTTAAGTTTCTTTTCTCATGCCATCATTATTGCAAGCATTGAAAAAAACAGCACAGTTTCGATAAGGTACCGTAAATCAAACAAATCTACATTTTCTTGTCAGATGAGTTATTTGAAAAGAAGGAACAAACTACTTTCTAATTTAACTAACTTTAGAAGTTATTTTTCTTTCAATTTAGAAAAAAAACAGGATCTTTATCATTGGATGCAGCCTCATAAATCCCTAGAATCTGATGGAGTATCAGCTGAACATAGCTGTGATATGGAATTTGTCACAAGAAAAGAAAATATGTCAGGATGTTGAAGGCTTTAAGTGATTCAGACTGAAATAAATCAATATAATTGCAAAAAAAACATGCAGGCATTCCAGAGGTGTATGGAAAGCTACTTGAGGATTCACCAGGGTATTTTTCTGTAGCTGCCAAGGACTTCTGACAAGGTTCCCAGACCATCTTACAGAACATCCAGGTTGTAACTCATGCAATACATGATGTACGGGGAACAGGCTTTTCAGATACTGACACAAGGGTTTAAGTATACTGAACCTGATGTAATGTTTGGCATCATATATAATAAACGAACAATCCTACTTTTACTTTTATTCAATCTAATTATTGCCACATCCACAATGTACTTCATAAGATAAACAAATTTATTTTATTGACAGCTTATACCCAATCCCTAGATTATATCTTAGTTATACCTCTCAAACATGTGACTAAAACTCAACAGCCCCTTGTGATTCTTAATGAATATCATGAGATCCCAAGGGGGTTTAAACACTGAACATCACATCCAGGTGATTTTTAATGAAACACTGGATTTTAGGTCATGATAAAGATGAAACACCACAGTGTCAGAACACACATTCAGAGATTGCTAATTCTAAAGTATATACATATAATGACAATAAGTGAGGTGTTGAAACTGGATTTTAAATTCACATACTCAGATAAAGATCATCATTTCTACATGCATTTTCTACACAGCTTCTTGTTCTGAGACCCCTTTAGGTTCCTCTAAAGAGGTATTTGCTGTCCTTTGCTGTCCATCACTGAGGAAAGCTGCTGTTTGTTCTTTTCCACAAACCTTGTCAGCAACAATCACAGTCTGTATATTAGGCTGTATTATATCCATCACAGAAGTGGTCTTAGTATCTGAAACCGAAGCCAAAATAGTCTGTGAAGCAGCAGCTTCCAGAACAGATGACGTCGAAACAGTTGGGATCTCTGAGACCGATGCCAAAGTGCCATCAGAAACAGGTACCGAGAGAACTGAGGGTACGGACAAAGAGGTGGATGGGGCCTCGGAGGACAAGGGGATAGGATGAGCCATAGACGCAGGTATAGAGAAAGGGACGGGAATGGCTGAACCATCTAAGGAAATGACACTGGCACCTGTGCTGTCAGTGGTCATAATGGGCTGGATCTGTGCCCCAGGGGGCATTTCAGTGTGGATGACAGTGATTCCGCCGAGAGCGCCGTGACTGACCAGAGCAATGGTTCCATGACTGGTCCATTCAGATGGGAGGGTGACTGGCTCAGCTGGAACCACAATGGATTCAGTGTTGGTTTTACCAGCAGCACCAGTGGTACCAGCGGTACAAACAGCAGCAGCAGCAGCAGCACCACCACCACCACCACCACCACCACTTTTTCTCGCTGAACTCTTTTTCTCCCCTGCTCCTGCTTTTTCTAACTTTCCCTTAGCTGAAGTTTTAGGTTTCTTGTCCTCCACGTTTCCCTCCAGCACCACCAGGTAGGTCTTCCAGGGAGCACCTGAGTCATGAATCTGGAGGTTACAAAAGTTCATGTTATTTTCATTGCAGTCTGATGGGTCAAAACCTTTTGAAAACAAATTGATCAAATTTTAAGCAAGCACTGACAGTCCATTTGCAAACAAAATGTGTACCCAAAGAGTCACAGTTGAAAATGTGCTTTTAGATAGTACATCTACAGCGAGATAAGCTCTACTAACCATAGTGTGCCTGCGAAGGGTGGACTTATCTGTAAAGGTGCGGTTACAAAGGCCACACATGTAGGGTTTCTCTCCTGTGTGGATACGCTGGTGCCTCTGGAGGGCGTTGAGCTGGGTGAACTGCTTTTCACACTCTTTACAGCTGTACGGACGCTCACCTACCAAGTATTTGAGAGGGGAACAAACAAACAGGAGTAAAATTAAAAAGTCACATTAATACCAGAGTGTAAACAGGAGTACAAGGAGGACAAAAAGGATCAATGGACACATTTTTAGTTCTAAAAGTAGATTATGTCCTCAAATTACCAAAACTAGCATGTTTATGAACAATCACCTGTGTGTATTTTTAAATGCTGGTGAAGGGAATTCCTCTGAGCAAAGCCTCGACCACATTGTTCACACTTGTATGGCCTGGACCCAGTGTGGATGTTTGAGTGGTGCCTTAGGTACTCTTTAGATGCAAAGCTTTTCCCACATGCCTCACACATGAAAGGCTTCTCGCCTAACAAGGCAAAAAAATGAGTAAAAAGAACAATTTTTTCACATTTGGTCTGGTATGTATACATAGTCTTGTGGTTACAATCTTTAAGGCCAAGACATTCTTGGCTAATGCAGATATTAGTAGGAAACAGAGTCAAAAATCTCCTGTGAAACTAAATGATAGTTTTGATATTGTATCAGTCTTACCTGTGTGTGATCTCTTATGGTAGGCCAACATATGCTTCTGAGTGAACCGGGCATCACACTCTTCACATGCAAATGGCTTCTCACCCGTGTGTGTCCTAAGCATAGGGAAATAGACAAGTTTAATCCCCAACTATTTTATATCTACATGTTAAATTCACAACTGTCCTTAATAAGTTATTGTTAATATTTCATTTCAAGCTAGTTCCAGCTCAAAACGGTGGCAAGCAACTGATGATTTAACAGACAGGGGCTATAGGAAGTTTCTGTTATTCAGTGTAGCATTTTGCATGTAAAGTGCATTCAGCAACTAATTAGACGGGGCTGAGGGTTCATCTTCTAACAGGAAAATTACCCTAAACAAACAGCCAAGACAACCCATTAGTGGCCTAGGGAAAACTCAGTGAATGTCCTTGAGTTGCCCAGCCAGAACCCTCACTTGAACCCAATCAAACCTCTCTGGAGAGACTGCAGCATCTGCAGAGAAGAATGGCAGAAAATCGCCAAATCAATGTGTGCAGAGTTTAGCATGTCAAAAAGACTCAAGGATGTAGTTGAAAAAGGTGCTTCAACTAAATACTGAGTAAAAGGTCTGAATACTTATGTTGATGTGTTATTTAAATTTTTCCTTTTTTTATACATTTGCAAAAATTTCTTCACTTCTGTTTTCACTCGGTCATTATGGTGTAATAAGTGTAGACTGATGAGGTAAAAAAATTAATTTAAAATGATTTTAGCATAAGAATACAACATTAGAAAGTGTGAAAAAAGTGTAAGGGTCTGAACACTTTGTGAATGCACTGCACATGGCAGGCTGATTCACTCTCTTAACTGTAAAGCAGAAGGATGTTAAAGTCAAGGTATTTGTCAAAGAGAGGTGAAGATTACTTGATAAACTTACACTCCTCTCAACTGCCCTAAAATTGAAACCTGTGACCTTTGGTTCTGACCCCCCGTAGCATCTACACAACTTCCACCCCCGCTTGAAGTTTCAGTCATTGTCTATGATTTCAGTACCTGCGGTGCAACTTGAGGGCAGAATTCTGCGTAAACCTTGCACCACAGTCCGTGCACTCAAAAGGCTTCGTGCCTGTGTGTGTTCGCTCATGCAACAACAGAGCAGTTTTGGAGCTGAGGGCCTTTCCACAGTCAGGGCAGACATGGTGCAGATTGTTACGTTCATGTACCTGAGAAGCAACAGGTGTGAGAGACAGAAACAATCAAATTGGGGAAAAAAAACATGCGACTCGTTATTATTGCATCTCTATATATTATACTACATATATTTTATCATATGAATTCTAGATCTAGAAAGTGTACAGAATTTCATTAATCCTCACCTGTCTTTGATGGCGGACAACATCTTTCTTTCGTTTGAAAGTCTTTGTGCAGGAGTCACAGGCAAAAAGCCTCTCATTACTGTGGACATGCTTTTCATGGATTTTCAAGTTGCTTCGATTTGCAAAGGTCTGCTGGCAGGTCTCACAGCGATAGATGACATCTGCTTTCACACCATGGTATGTGCTGGCCAAGACAGAAGTCACAGGTTACAGCGATATCAGAAGACAAATGTTGTTTAAAGGTGTAACTATTAAAATATATTGATGATCATCTGACATTATCATATGCTTCAGCATTAGAGATGGATTTTTCTTTAAAATATTTACTCTGGTTAACGTCATAGAGCTGTGGTAGCACAGTGTGTCAGGAGACCAAGTGTACGAGATAATTCATACAGGTTATTACTGTACCACAGTTGACACAGTTATTACCACAGTTCAAAAATTACCAGCCTACTTTTTCATGAATTGGCACATTTCAGAATTCAGTAACTAATTGCTCGGTTGTCTCAAAAAACTCAGAAAATTTTGTTTTGAACAGTGTTAAAAACTAATAAATAAATACATGAATGAATGATGAGTGAATGAACAAAGAACTGCACAAGAACAGCTGAGGTTGACAGAGGTTCTCCTCCCATTGGAAGAGTGATTAGGGAGCTCTAGGGTAAGGCCAAAGGCTCACTAGATGACTCATATTACCCACCATTCTGTAATTATCAGTGTGACATTGGAACAGTGCACACACTCAACTCTGAGTCAACAGCACGGGCTAGTACACTATAAAACCAACAAATGAAATATCAAGAATGTTTCATAATGAGGGTTTGAGTTTTAGAACAACAGGGTGCTAACCTCACTGCTAAAAATTTGCTTCCAACTCCCCTGGGTATAGTTCTGACATACAGTGATTGCTCTGCCCAATCCAAGAGTACAAGATTCAGTCTAGACTCTAAGGAGCTGGAGCAAAAATCGTTAATTCAAACACAGGATAACTTGTGTCCTACCTGATGTGTTTCAAGTAGCTTCTCTCATAGTGGAAGGTCCGTTGGCACTTGTTACACTGGAACTGGGCTTTGGATGTCCTTTTTGATGCCTTGGAGTGTTCCTCCTCTCCTTCCTCCTCCCCCTCCCCCTCCCCCTCCTCCGGAGATAACAACGAGGGGTCTTCGGGATCCTTACTCTGCACATTGTCCTCACATTCCCAGTCATCCATATCAGAGGCCGGCATTCCCAATGAAGATTCATCTCCTTTCTCTGCTTGATTCTCTGGCTGAGGCTCAGCTTCAGTCCCGTCCTCATGCTCCTCTGTGTTTTCGTTGGTAACTTGATTTTCATTGTTCAAAGCCTCTCTTTTACTTTTGACATGCCTCTGAAGGACTTTACGGCCAGCCAACCTCTGTTTTACCTGTCCTCCTGGTCTTTTTTCATCCCTCAGTGTGTCTTTTGCCTTAAATCTTTTAGAAACGGCCTCTTTCTCAGGGGTCTGTGAGGAGAGCTGACGCTTGAGAAATGAGCCTTCAGGCTGCTTCTTTCCTTTGGCCCTTTTTTCTCTCTTGCTGCCCTGTAAATCATCTTTATCTACAACATCTGATACAGATGTTTTCTTCGTAGGTTTCTGTAGAATTCCGGCGCTCATGGCCTCACCACAAACCTCCGTGAGATCCGCGCAGTCCAAAAGCTGTGCTGCTGCTTCAACATCCCCGATCTTATCCCTGGCAACTTCCACCATGCCAGTGTACACAAACTCCAAAAACTTGGAGAAATCATTGGAATGCATATTCGAGAGCAACAACTTGTCGCGGTGCGCATCCTGGGAGAGGAGGATCTTCCTGAAGTACCCACTGGATGCTGCAAGAACCACCTGGTGGGCCTTGAACTCCTGCACCTCTCCCTGGTAGTCCACCTGCACCGTGACATCGCTCAGCTGTCCTTGCAGCCTCAGCTGATGCAGGGAGGCCAGTATGTTTTCATGGTGCGACTTGGAGGTGAGCTGGATGCTTTTGACGCCCATCATTCATCTCTAATACAGACGGAAACAGAAAAGGGAAGGGGTGAATTGTAATGCTTTAAGGTACTTGTGTTTCCACGTGGCTATGAGAGAGATTATATTCTGCAGGAGCCCCCAGTTCGTGCCTTTCATTTATCATCAACACTGGGGCTAGTTAAGAGCAGTTAACTGCCTTGCACAAAAGCAATAGGGCAGCTAATGTTTAGCTAAATGTTTGGCAACTCCGATTGAAACAAACCACTGTGACACGAGGTGCATCTAAAATACCTCATGGGCGAGTTTCTGGAGTCTGACTGCAAAGAAAACATGATCTTTTCCGTTGTGTCTTTACGATGCTCGCTGCTAGGATCAGTAACTGCTAACAGCAGAATCACACACACACACACACACACACACACACACACACACGCAAGCGCACCCGAGCTAGCTTGGCTAACATCTGCCCTCGACACGAACAACCGCCAGACGTGCGTTAGACGGAGGCCCCGGCGTGCGGGGGACCGCACGCAACGCGCGGGCGAACCGCACGCACGGACCGCGGCTAAGCGCGGAGCAACGCCGAGCGGGTTTTCTTACCGTAAGGTCGGTAAAATGGCGGCCCCCGCAAAACGCTCCGCTCCGCCGCAGGTATTTCCTGGAGAAGTCGCTCCTCGCCCGCCGACATCCGGTGGCCGCGGGGGGCTGACGTGGGATCAGTTCTCCGGCCGCGGCCGGGTGTAAAGTCGGAGGGTGCGAACCGCGACCGCTGGTCCCGGATCTTCTTCTTTCTTTCTTTTTTTTGTTTTAGCGTTATCACCTGGACCGCAGCGCCTCGGCTGTACCTTCGAGCTACTAATTTACTAATAATCTGTACAATATACCGATTATAATCGTTCTGCATTTTTCTCAGTTATCTCCGGAATAATCTCCGTTTCGGTGTCATTTTAAGAAGCCTCTCATTAATAATGCGTTCCACTTCTAGCGTCGCGGTTATTGCTGTATTTAAAATTATGTTTGTAAAGTAAAACTCTGCTTGATTTTTTTTTTATCAACAATGTAAAAAATAAAACAGGGTTAAAAAATGTATAATTGACAACTATTTGCTGAGTTTTAAATATTAATTTTTCAAGCAGCGACGTTACCGTAATGCTAAAACACCAGCAGCCTGCGCTGTTCGTCACTGCGTTGCTACCTGGTATCCGCACGGGGGCGCCGTCGCACAGAGAGACGCGAGAAGTTCCTCCGGGCAGATAAACTCGCTCTGTGCGAAACTAACCCCTTTAAAATGTTTAATTTCTTTTTTTATAACCAGTTGTATGTAATGGTAATGGTCTGGTCTTCGTAGGAGAATCGGTTCCAAAACCAATACAAAACGGGCCAAAACGCTGAAAGATTTAAGGTAACTGGTTTACATTCAGGCCAACATAAATCATCTGCAGAGTTGCAGAAAGCATTGCTGTCCTTCCAGAGGTGCATGGAAAGCTACTTGAGGATTCATTGGGGTGTTGGTCTGCAGCTGCCAAGCTTTTCTGTTTTTCTTTTTTTTTTCCTCTTCCAGAGGAAATCCATATACCTTACATTGGTCTTAATGAATTCTGCAAGCTAGCAGTTCTCTGTTCCGGTGACTCATGCTGCTCTCAGGACCCAAAGCCGTTGCAGACTTCAGACCCTGACCTGGAACACTGTGTTCGCCTGTCTCAGATTACATTGCTCCTGCCACATACCCACACAATATGATATTTTATAGATTACACTTTTCATACGACCGGTCCTTTTTCTTATTCATATTTATATTAAAGACAACTCAGCCATACTCTGACTCTTCAGATGTAATAATCTGTAACTGTATTCTCATGGGAATCAAGAGTATTTGCATAGATATTAATGTGGGGCTGAAGTATGGAAAATTAGCATAGAGTTTATTGAATACTGAATTACTATTTTCAAATTAATGAGACAAGTGATATAAATTGATTCTTAGTTTTCATTAGTGCAACTTGTGACATGACTGAGATTAGAGGAAGAAAAAAAAAAACATTTTTTCACATTGGGCACAGTAGTGAAAGACCATTTTTCCCTTCATTTTCCCCACAGGATTCAGTCTGCATGTCATAGAAATGTTGGTTGTTTGTTGAAACTTGTCTTGTAAAATGATAAAATAACAGCTTCTTACTAGCTAGTCATTTTAGCTTTTTGACATTTTCATTTTTCTGGACAGCGTGATGTAATGTATTTAAGTGGTAAATATTAAACCAAAGACAGTTCGGCAAATGTGGTGTGAGATGTTTTCACAGAATGTTTTCTCAGATTAAAGATATGACAGAGAAGTAGGCTTAAGGTTTAAGGTTTCCACATGTAATCACTGGTCCATATGTTTAATCAAGGGGATGATCATTTGCTGCATCACTGAAATAACAAAAGGTCAAAGAGTCATTAAAGAAACATGTCATTTTAATCTACTCGCAGCAGTGATACTGGTTGACTTTTCACATTACTCCGGGGCATTCTGTGTTATTCAGAGGTGAGCTGGAGAGAGAGATAGCGGATGTCATGTAGCTGTAGTCAAGAGTTCAGCTATTGCCAGTCCATGCCATTCTTAATAGCCATCTTCAACAGAGGGCTGTCCAGAATCATCGATTCATCATCACGTTGTCAGTGAAAAGGATGAATTGCAAATACTTGCCGAGAGGCGATGGGCTCAGCAAACAAAACATTTTGCCGACGATGTTTCATATTTGCACTAGCTATTGGTAGACTCCTCCACAGGACCAAAAATATCAGGGCTGACGTTCCACAGTGCACAAACAGCATTACAAAATGTGCACTGTGTAAGAGAAAGAGAAAAACTCAAAGCCAAGTCTGATTTGAATTTGAGGCTGCAGAGCACACACAAAGTCTAAAAGCAAAAAGAAAAACACTGTCGAATTCAGGAGTTTAGTGGTGGTGGCTGTGGCTTGGTTTGTATGCTGGATCGTACAAACATTTTAATTTGAATGCAGTGAGGGTAAGTCAGTCAGTCAGTGTCCTTGCAGGACCTCTCCACAGCTCCTTAACAGGGCTAACTCAAAATCGCAGCAGATGAACTGAACCAGTGATGGTAAAATCCTAGAACATTACATGGAAGTGTGGACACTGGTGGTCCAAGAATAACCACAGCATTCTCTTTCTGCTTGCCCATATAACCACAGAGCTGATGCCAGACCAATCAAAAATCAGTCCAACTCAGTATTTCCCTTCCCCTCCAGTCGTGAACTCAGTGAACAGAAAACACGTTTCATGAAATTTTTTTTTAATCCTCTTAGATTTATATTTTAAAAGCCATCAATACTTTTTTTTCAGTTTTTATCAATGGCATGTTTCGACTACAACAATGGGAGATATTTGATTTTATACAGATCTGAATATTGGTTTTAGTTGTTTTGGTAAATTGAAAAGAAACTCCACCCATCCTTATGTAAGGTAGAAATTGGGCAAGAGTCAAATATTGTACATGTTTGTGTAGTCCTGTCAAGGCCAAGGTTGCTTTGCCAGGATACACACAGCAGTCCAGACCTGTCTATGGGAGTCTCTCCTAACACTTCAACCTAACTCCCTTCCCCTTCCCCCCCTCTCTCTTCCTTTTTTCACTGGCTGGATGCCACACCACATTCAGCTTATCCAGAATATTGCTGGAACCCCTAAAACCCCAAAGTAGAATCGGGGCATAATAAACCAATAATTCCCGAAATTGCAGAAGATTCTGCAGGAATGTGGAATGTTCTTCTGCTTGGCTATGAATAATCAGTAAACACAGTTTTATACTAAAGGAGACTGCTTCACACATGACCTTATATGATCATAAGCAGGCAGGATCTGTCAGTCCAACACTTAAATACAGACCGAAAAAGTTCAACAGCTATTAAACGCATTGCTATGAAATGGCTTTGGATGTGTGGTGCCCCGAATCATAAGGACTTTTGTGACTTTTTATCTATTACAATCATCTCGTCAAATTTTGATTTTTCCAAAACTTTGGTTTATGACTAAGTGTTTGCAAAATTAATGACAATCCCATCAGCTTCAGTTGTACTTTATGTTAAATGGTAATTAGCAAGTTTGAGTTTTAGAGGCATGTCTGTTGACTGTTTATCTTGTTCTGAACTTTTTTCACTGCAGTAATGCAACAAACAACTTCACCTACATTGACTAAACATATTGCAAAAATAACCTATGAATGGTATCTGTCTTTTCCCCCTCGAATAGGCTCAATTTCACCAGACAGAGATGTTTTTCTTCATGTGTCTGCCCGGTTTGGAAAATACTTTCCTTTCATTGATGAAAAGATATATGGCATTCAGAGATGAAATTACTTTCCAAATGGCCTCTGACTCACCATCTCTATTCCCGGTGCTCTCTCACATTCACCCTCCCTTCCCCACCCCCTCCACCTTCACTCGCCCTTGTGAATGTTCTATCTATTGTAACCGTATACAGCACTTAGCACTTCAGATGGCAGACAAACCAGCTCAAGGACAAGCACCCACTCTTGCGATGCTCATAAATAGCCTATTTGTCCAAGCTTACCAATCACCTTACCCACCAAGCCTGTGTGGGTGCTCATGGACACCGAGTAGCTTGCACCAAAATAGATCTCTGCTGCTGTGTGAGGGTGGATTTGTGCGTGTAGCCTGCATTGAGAGAGACCAGTTTACACAGAGAAAAATGACTGTAATGCCTTTGAAAATTAACAATATTGACTCGCCAAGTCTATCCCTTTGTAATTCGTGATTTTATCATCCATTTGCAATCTGTAGCACACTTAAACAGGTGGTGTCACCTCCGAAGAGTTTCCCAGAGTGCAACATTCTCCCCAACTGCATGAGACATGACCATCAGCACATTCCTGGAGAGTTGGATCCCCAGAAGCAACAATTCCTCCTTCCTTTCTTCCCTCCCTTCCTTCCTGCCGCCCTCATGTCCTCTCCTTCGCTTCCGTGGATTGCATCACTCGTCTGCCTCCTGGCCTCCTCTGCTCAGACCCTTTAATCACATATGGTGCACACACGCATATACACATACACACACACACACACACACACACACACACAGAATTAACTGTGTGCACACCACAGACACACACACCCACTGTGGGCAGAAGGCACCCTCGTCAGTCCTCATACTGGTTCTGTGGCTTCAGTTGGAATTTTATGGTTGGTTTGAGCGGAGGATTCTGGAGGATTTCCAGCTGCCCTCCAAAGACTCCACTCCTGTCTTTCTCTCCCTCCATCTCTTTGTTCCTTCCCTCTCCTACACCCCCCTTGCTCTACCCGCTCGCCCTCAAGGTCAGAAATATCCTGTGGTTTAGGTTTGATCCCTTTGGATATGCCCTTGCTCTTTCTGTCTCTCCCTTCCTTTCTGTCTTGCCTGTGCTCACTCAGACACAAACACTTACTGTAAGCACACTGCCCTACTCTAAGCATTCACATACAGGAAACACATGCTGGGATCAGAATAGGCGGGTCTGTGTGCCTTGCAGTTTGCACACGCACACACACACAGTCCCACCAGGGGTCAACAAGCTAACCGGATATGTAGCATTTGGGAAAGGGAAAAAAAAAAAATCTTCATAGTTCTCTGAGCTGAATCTGTCATCACTGAAGGCCTCATCCATGGTTCAGAGAAGGTAAATAAAAGAGACTGATCCTTAACTTCTTTCCATGGAGTCACAATCAGTGGACTGCACTGGCTCCAGCGAGGTTAACCCTGTTCCTCTTGGTTCACCTATTCTCTGAGTTGTGTAACATGGCAGAGATCCAGCATTTGTGTAATAACAGGGGCTGTGGCCGGCTGAAAGAACACTGGTTAGACCAGTCATCCTCTCATATCTGCAGGTTAATGGAGGAATACAACGTCTTGCCCAATTAAAGCCCTGATCCTGAGTCTTTCTGGTGTGAGCATCGGTCTTAGTAGCACAGATGTTGCTTTCAGGTTTTCTACCGGAAAATGATCTGCATGAAAATGATTTGGCCGATAAGTAGTTTTCTTCTCTTTCTTTTAATTTTAGTTTTTCTGTGGGAGTTATTCCTAATCCAGATTGAGAATCTAAGGTTAGTGGGTTTCATTTGCTGTATAGACTGTTCATAAATTAAATCTGTAATCAGTTTATGTATACATAACTATCCCCTACTGTAAAAGTGTCCTTCTGAGTCTCTGTTCACACTCAGTGTTTCTCACCAAAATACTTTGTCTGTATCCTCGTCACCTAACATACTGTGGTGACTACATTTCCTTTCTTATAATACATTTGAAAAACAGATCTTTTGCTAATATTAAAGCATTTTTTTAGATCCATGTTAACTTGCTAGCAGTCATCTTCTTCCAAGCCTTTGCATTGCCGCATGTTTGCTGCATTAGCAGGGCCTGTTAATCAGTGGAATAGTGTGAAACCATTGACAAGAATTTATATTATATCACCTGCCTGCTTGTGAGACCAACCGAAGCAGCAGCCCATGCACAGAAAAAAAATTGCTTTGTACTTCCTCTTGTTATCAGAAACTGCAGCGGGTACCTTTAATGCCTAGCCTTACAGTACGATCTTATGATACCCACAGTTTCCCGTGTGGTTGATCTCATATTTCCCCAACCTGCAAAAACAAGTTTATTACATACATTCTAAATATAATTTGCATTCACTTATCACTTAAAAATTTCCACGTACATAACACTGACATAGTCAGCTAGATACTGAACTTTGATCTGTGTAAAATAACCCTATAATGTATTTGCTCTTTGCACGGCCCATGGTGATTTCATAACCATAAATGGCTTAAAAATTAGTTTTTTAAAAGTCGATTGTTACAGCAGAAAAAGAGGGAACATGGTGTGGACATGCTGTACTCTGACAACAAATGCCATAGTGCTGTTTCAAACTGATGCTTTAACAGAGAAGAATAAAGACTCCCAGTAAAATAAACCACAAAAAGCTCTCGAGAAACACTGCACCCTGCTGCTTGGTTTCAGCTTGTTGACACAACAGCTCAAGACAGATTGTTCTTCAAATACTTAACCGGTTGTCAAATATACAGTGTCAAATTAACTTTGGAGTTCCCTCCCTTTTCTTTGGGTAGTCTCCCAGAAGTCGAAGAGACCACAGACATGAAAATACCTACGTGAAACGAAGCCCAACCATACTGCCAGCTGGCTCAACCCACATATATATCCTGCCTGTAGACATACAGTAAGATGGCAAGAATGTTCTTAATTATTGTCCTTATGGTTTATTAAATCTTTACATTTTATTGTTTCAAACACACTGTGTATTGTTCTATTTCTGCAGCTACCAGTTACTCTCTTGAAAGAAGGGCTTCATATGATAAAATACAATCTTATACTGGCTGGGAGTTGCTGTACATTTTTTAAGTATCCAGGTAAGACCTTGAAGTAAACTCTGTCTGTTCTCAGAACTATAGCTGTGTTTCCTCTCCATCTCTGTTGACTTCGCAAAAAGTATGACTATGCCAAAAGGCAAAGAAATCTGGCTAAACTTTGGTCATTGCAACATTCCTCGGCCACATTTGCCTCCTTCTCTGTTGGGTTGTGGAACTGCCAGTCTGCAGTTAGCAAAGTTGATTTAATTCCTCATTATTACTAACCAGCTATCCCCTGGGTTACTGGCTCTCACTAAGACTTGGATCAAACCAGAAAACACTGCTACCCCAGCTGCGCTCTCCACTAACTACATATTAAGCCATGCCTCTTGTCTCTCCTAGCCAGGAGCTTGGACTGGCTTTCTAATTTTCAGCAAATAGAAATTCACTCAACCGTTGCCTCCAAACAAATACGCCTGTTTCAAGTACCATGCTGTTATGATGACTGCTCTGGTAAAAGTCTCTGTGGTTATCATTTACTGTCAATAAGGCGATTTAGTGGATGAACCAGACACACTATTGTCTTCCATTCCCAAACAGGACTGTCAACTACTCATCATAGGCAATATTAATATCCACTTACACTATCTGAGCTCTGTGGAGTTTCTATTCCTGACATACTCATTGAGTTAAAACAGGTGTGCCTCCCTCAAACTCACAAAAGCAGTAAAAAAACGTGACCTATTTCTCATTCAAAACTGTGCCACAGAAAGCTTAACAGTCACATCTCTGCACATCTCTGACCATTATTTTACTCTATTCAATCGATTCCTCCTGAAACAGCCCTCTGTTCCACCACCTATGGTCTTGTTCCACTGCAACCTCTGTGTTTCCCACTCACTTTTCATCAGGGGTCCATCAGTAGCCAATTCTCTGAACCACTGAGAGACAATCAGTCTACACTAGTTAAGAGCACATCCCTCTCCGCGGGTAGCCCTATCACTGCGGGTAGGGCACCCGCAAGTCAAACATGTAGCAGTCCTACTGGACGCCTTTTTTCTGTCTCCTACAGTCAAAGGCGCAGCAAATCCATCATCCAGCCCTCTACCCGAGGACAATGCACTAAAAAGCCTAACAGGAAACAGTCCTAATACATTTCCTTTCTGTCTTGCCCATTCAATGGTGCATTACTTCCTTAATTCACCCCTCTCACTGAGAACGAGGTATTAAAACTCCTGACTCCTGACTCTATTCCTACCAACCACCGCCAAGCACTATATCTCCCACCATTGTGCTAGCAATCACACATGGCTTTGGAAAGCATTCTGACCATATTCAAACAAGCAGGGGTAACACCTCTGCTCAAAAAGCCTTCAGTCAACCCTTCTCAAGTTGAGAGCTATCAAATGGTTTTAATTCTTGAATTTTTATCAAAGGCTATCAAAATAGTATTTATCAAACAGATCTCAGACTTTCTCTTACTGAATTACTGCCTTGCTCTAAATAGACCCTCCTTTAAGAGCAGCCACTCCACTGAAACAGCTCTGTTGTCTGCGTCAGAGGCCCTGAGCTCTGCTAGAGCCTCAGCTCAGTCATCAGTTCTTATCTTGCTAGACCTATCAGCAGCCTTTGATACAGTGAGCCACCACATCCCGCTGTCCTTACTCTCTGATATGGGCATCTGGGACAAAGTGCATTCTTCGTTTAAGTCCTACCACACTGGGCGTTGTTTGAATGGGTCACAATGTCCATATCCCACTGCCTCCCAACAGGGGTGTCCCAAGGCCCAACACTGGGGCCCCTTCTCTTTGCAATATACGCCATTTCTTGAGTCTGATTATCCACTTGAATGGATTTTCATTTCACTGCTTTGCAGCTGATACACAACTATACCTGTCATTCCCACCAGATGATCTTGTGGTCTCAGTGCAAATCGCTGTTTGCCTCTCAGATATATCCACAAAGATGAAGGAACACCACCTTCTACTAAACCCCTCTAAGAAGGACCTCCTTGTCCTCCTGGTTAATCAATCTAACATCACAACATGGACATGAGAAATCTGGATGTCATGTTTAATGAATAGTTATCCTTTCTGACAGTTAGAGAAGAGCTGTCAGGCCTTACCTGACTCAGTATGCCACCCGATTCCTGGTACAGGTCATTGTTATCTCTTGCCTCCACTATGTAATGTCATTATATTTTGTCCCTTATGCCTGTGAAAGCCCTACAGATGGTCCAGAACGCATCTGTTCTTTGATAAACCTGAACGCATCTGGTTTTCGATCAATCTAAAAGTACCCAGGTGACTCAGCTGCTCATCGACCTCCACTGGCTACCATGGATGCCTGCATCAAATTTAAGTCACAAATAGCTGCCTACAGAATTACTTCCGGTTTTGCACCCATCTGCTTTAACTCAATCATATAGGCTTATGCTCCTTCTCAGCTCCTGCCTTCCTGTAAGGGACATTGTCAGGCATTGCCATCCCTACACACTAGGCAATCATAGTTGTTGTTGTTGTTTGTGGTTCCCCGATAGGTGGAATGAGCTACCAAATGCTATCAGAGCAGGGGCTCCCTCTTTATTCTCAGGAATCTCTTGAAGACTCATCTCTTCCAACAGTACCTCCACTCCTAACAGCTCTAACATCTACCATGCCTAACTTGTACTTACTGTGTACTCCTTTACCGAATCTCCTTGCACTTTGACAGATATAGTAATTACTACTTACTCCAAGGTCTCATACTGTATAGTGTTATCCCTAACTTTTAAGTTGCTTTAGATAAAAGTGAAAGCAAAATGAATCAACGTAAATTCAATGTAATATCTTGAATGCTGACCTACTCCCTTTGCACTCTTTATAGATAACCACAAACTCCTGATAATCTCCCAAAACACAGCTTTTCTTCAGGAGCCACCATTTTCTTTTTTTTATGAACCCTGCTCTCCCCAACCATCCTTTTGAAAATGTCCAAAAATGGAGGAGTGAGAATGGAAAAAGAGCGTGGGGGAGAGGGCTGGATCTGACAAGCTGATCCAGCGATGAGACCCATGACTGACACATTTACTGTGGACCAAGACAAGTATGCGAGTATGTGAGGGAGATAGACATAGGGAGTGAGGGGATGAGATTGCCTTTCTCTCTCTCTCTCTCTCTCTCTCTCTCTCTCTCACACACACACACACACACAGAAAGGGAAATGTTAACAGACAGTGTCTCTTTCTGACAACTAAATGAACTCACGAGACTGAAGCTCCAATTCACTAATTTCATTCCATCCTGCCTGGCCAGGAATTCTGTAGGGGCACAGGCATCTCAGCAGGCCTGCAGTCCCTTTATACTCAGACTGTAAGCCTTGCTACAGACACTGACATGTCACTTTTTCCATAATGAGCTTTCATTTGATCTGCTGCCATCGAAATGGCCTTCAGTCTGAGACAACTGTCACTGTTTATCCATATTATGAAGATAACGGGGCCATCTTCTGGGGTTTGGTGGTGTCAGATAAGTGGAGTGTGGAGGAGATTGTCAGAGGAGAGGAGAATGAATCAGTGTGTTGCTCTATAATTGAATGATCCAGCATTCATCTTGAGAATGATGGTGAGCTCATCCTCCACCATTAGTCCTGGAGCTCTACTTCAGGACAGCAGTGTTGTGCACATACATTTAAAGGGCCATAACAGAGGTTTGGCAAGTCTTAGTGTAATAACTACCATTTGAAAGTTCTTCCCTTTACTGCTGAACGTTTTCCAAAGAAACCATAAGTTTTAGATTAATCTTCCCCCTTACAGGTCGCCACTGGTTTCCGTTTATTTTTGCTGCAGTGTAAAAGTAATTTAGCAACAATTTGACGGTGCCTTGACAAACTAATTATTTATTTATTTATTTTGGTCAGACTGTTTTCAGGAGTCCACTGTCACACAATGGATGTAGCAAGGTCCACATGTCTCAAAACTGCATTATTTTAACAGAAATAAAGGTGGCAAAGTGTTTGCTTTAATGGGGTAATAATTAGAAGCAGGTTTCAATAAATTATACCTTTGCAAAATAATGTAAACCTCGGTAGCCTCTGTGTTTAAAGAGCTGTCAGTCATTTTAAATGATAGCAGATTGCAATTAGAATTTGTATTTAGAATATAGGACCTGTTTTTTTTTATATTATTATACTGTTAGGATGCCTACATGGTAAGAAAAAAAAAGGAAAATTCTTTTAAAATGCATAATGGATGACTTGAGAAGGTTCTTTGTGAGAAATACTGAACAAGATAAGAGATGCTGTTTGCCTTCCTTTTAGAAGCCATCTGCAGAGTGTGTGTGCCTTCAGTACAGTTCAGTACAGCATGTCCCTAATGTTAATAACACACTAGTACTCTCAGATTAACTGCCAATACTGAGACGATATCTAGGCTTTACTTGCTTTACTTTGGAGTCATTTACATATTCCAAAAAAAACCCTAAAGAATCCTTACAGATAGAGACAATTGATATATAGCAGTTATATAGCATATAGCAGTTTTACCCTTCATTAGTTGGACATAGCACTATTATAACATCATGTTTGTTTGTGCTTTTGTCAAGTAGTTGCAGAAGTCGTGTGGCTCTCATATTGACTTTACCACTGAACTGAAAATCAGTAAGTTAGAGAAGGTAATCTTTTTCACATTTGTCTGGCGAGTCTCCCATCAGAGCACAGAGAAGCAATTTACCTTCTCGGCTTTGCACAAAGTAAATACACAAACTGCAGTCATAACCTCCCTCTCCCCCCTTCGCCTTACTGTGTGTGCACGAGTGATAAAAGGCACAAGGACGGGAGAAAGACTACTAGGTACACAGGTAGATGGACAAAATCATCCAGTTTGCCTCATTAGAGAAAAACATTATGTTCCTGGTGATCCTAGCGGAGCTGGGTTGTCATGGAAACCAAGCAGCATTGTCGCAGACTTTTTCTGTGGGTTTCTTGCCTGTCTATCTCTCCACATTTGTTCTTCATCAGGGACACTCAGATCACTGGTATCCTACACCACGAGGCTATGAGTCATACACATTTATTTATTTATTTATTTTGCAACAAAAAGGGTTTTCAACAAAGTAATGCACCAGCACACATACACTAGATAGGCGAGGCGCACAAGTATACAACTTGATAAATGTATTCCAACTAATGCACACATTCGTTCTCTCCATATAACCTGTATGCATATGCAAATAAGAAGTGTTGCCTGTATTTTCAAATCAGTTAGAGTGGCAACTTTTGAAATATGAAGATTCTGCTCTTATGCCTTTGTCGGTACGTGACAGGTGTGCACCGCACCATGCAGTTCTCATTTCTGAATGGTTATCTTCATGTCTCTCTGCTTTTGTGATCTGAGCTGTTTCCCTTCATTATATCAGGTAGATTATGTGCTTTAATCGCCCTTTAGTCTCACTGATCGGCTGATGTGCACAGTGTGTTTCCTGCTTATCTAGGCCACCAGATGTCAAAATCTGGGGCCTTATGGAAAGGCAGAACAGCATTCTCAGCACCAGGGATGGAGAGAAGATGACTGATGTGGAGAAGATTGCCAAACTCTGTAGTCTGTGGAGAGGGGCGAGATGCATGTGTTTGCCAAAGATGTTTCAGGTACACCAGGTGATTTTCATTTTAGTTGAAGATAGGGAGTATAACATACTTAGGGCAGTGCAGGACACAAATTCACACACACGCTTGCGCACACGCACAAACACACACACAAACACCCTGAGGTGCAAGGTAGAACAACGTGATGAGTGACCCACTGTCTCATCGCTCTTCTGCCATTGCCTACAGCTGCTGCATCAAAGCCTCTCTTCTGGCAGCTCTTCATGAGCCTGCCCGGTGCACACACTCACACACGTACACACACATGCATGTACGGGCACACAGACTTACACATAAACACACACACACACACACACACACACACACATACATATGAACACGTCTCTTTTAGCTATTTATCTCTCCTGCCAGCCTGATCTGGCCGCTTATCTCTTCAATCTTTCCCTAACTTGGATGGACACACACACACACACACACACACACACACACATACACACAAACACTTCCTCTTTAAACTGGCATTAACTAAATATGGCTTAACTACATTTTCTATTCCACATATGGATGTATAGAAGGGGGATGAAACATTTGATTTCTACTCTGTGTCAGAGGGAAAGTCTTCAGTGATTACATTCCCACTACTGCAACATTTCCGCTTGTCGCCTCCTCCTCACTTATCAAATATATGCTTTCGTTTTTAATTATTCTCAGATAATTCGTATATACTGATTCGTGATTAGCACTTAGGATTTGTAACCAACTGATATATCATTATAGAATTAACTGTAAAATTTTGTGTTGCAATAATCTATAAATGCGACCATAGTTTTGTAGCCTCAGTTTCTCAAAATTAAGATGACATTTCCATTAAGTCCTGCTTACTGTCATGAAGGTAATGCTGGTTGCTGAGCCCATCTTTTCCTGCCTAGGTTTGCTTCATGGTTGCAAGGCGGGTGGATAAACATGATAGCTGACATTTTTAAGCTCTCTTTTTATTTGGTCCACTATCTGCTATTTCAAGAATTTTTCAAGGTTTAGCTATGTTTGTTGAGAAAGAACAGCAACCTTTGTCACATTTGTTCTGTGCAGTAAAATGATACAACAGATTTTTTTCAAAATGTAAAATCTAGAATAAAATCTATGTGATTTCCATTGTTCTTCAAGTCAACATATCTTCGAAACTGTTTAACTCACAGAGTCATAAAATAGAAAATAATAAGACTGAATTTAAATGGTTCATGACTTTGAACTAATCAAGAAAAGCTGAAGTGTTGGGACACATGCAGAATTTTTGCCGTTCTGCAACTGGCTCTTTCCAAAACCATCTGTATCAATCTTCCAATGCATTAAATTAACTAATGAGGTGTGAAACTGGCTGTTAAAGTCACTGATTGCGAAGTGTGGAGCTGCTTCCATTACCGAACAGCAGTTAGATGTAAAGTAGCTATTTTACCAATTGCAAATCAAACACGAGTTAAAAGGAAAGTCAGAGTCTTGTACGAATCTCACTGGAGTCTTGAGCTCAGCGGTGCATAGCTGATGAGTTTCCTGCCTAACTGCTTCCAACCAGCCAGCCAGCCGCTCCCTGGCAAAACAGCCTGTGTATGACTCATCACATGGAGCATGTGATCCTTTCCTTAATGCACACACACACAAAAACACACACACGCACACACACACGCGCACACACACACACAGACACACACACACACACACATCTATCTGCCAGGGGCTTTCCTCCCCAACAGTGCATTACACGCATTAAGAAATCCCTGACAAGCATACAGAAAAGGGAAGCCCTTTGTGTTTAAGTTTGTGTCCATGTGCATGTGCATCTATGTTTGAGAGTGTTTATATTAGTGGCAGTGTTACTGGACGTGTGAATGGGAGTGTGTTGATTTTCCTACAGGACCACATTTTGATGAGGGATGAGTCATCCGGACGGAGACCCTGAGGAAGACTGGCAGGTTGGTGATTCACCCAGAAAAAAAAAGAAAAATATGTGTGTGTGTGTGTGTGTGTGCATGTTTCGTCTGGTAATTATAAATATTTGCACACATCCAATAATTCATTATATGTGCACCACGTGTATCCATATGCACATATTATATATGAGCAAATGTTAATGAAAGTTTACACAAACATATGTTATCCATACGTGTGTGTGTGTGTGTGTGTGTCTGTGTTTGTGTGTGTGTTTGTGTGTGTGTGCGCAAGTGTGTACATGTTTGCGTGTGTTCTATGGGTAGACAGCTTGCTTTGAGCTGTTTTTGTTTATCTTCCTGCAGAGTGGGGAGAGTCAGTATACGCATAATCAGAAAAACGCCACAGGGAATTGTTGACTCCATTAATCCAGAAAGCAGGAGAGCGTTCCTCATTCCACACCACATGCCCCCAAACTCACACTGTTATCAGCCTGCTGAAACAATATTAATGGCATAATGCAACATGGATGCAAGCATATCTTGTCAGATATCTCTATACCTTCAAAGCAGGAGAGGGCAACATTCTGCAGCACAGAGTACCTCATCAGAGATATCAGAGGACAAAATTGATATTCTGGTGGCCCCAAATCTGCATCTTTTTCTATTATTCAAAAGTCTTTTGTGTCTGGTGAGAAACATCCTAGATTTTCTGACAGAATTGGATTGTTAAATGATTCATTTTGATCATCCAGCTTTGCAACTTTCATGAAACTGCTTCCAAAAGAAGAAGCGAGCTCTCAATAAACTTTGACAGAGATTCTTCTGACAAATTATAAAGCACAATGACTAGCAATGCTTTGATTAAACATGCATCATTTACCAAGAAATATTTAAGCACAATAAAAGCCTTCATTTGTGTTATGGATATAATGTGTACATCATGGTGTTCACAGGTAGGACTCACACGGCCTATGATGAGCCATCATCAGATGAATGCAGCTGTGGTTAAAGCGGCCACAGTCTATCTCTTTACATTAAGATGATCGATCAGCCAGGCAGGATGCTTGGCTGATGATGAGGCAGTTATCTAGAAGAGACAACAGCTCGATCATTAATCTTCCCCCGTGATAAGGAGTCAGGTGTGTGTGTGTGTGCCTGTGTGGTGAGTGTGTGTGTTCTTTGTGTGTGTGTCTGTGTTTGTGTGTGTGTTTGTGTGTGTGTGCGCAAGTGTGTACATGTTTGCGTGTGTTCTATGGGTAGACAGCTTGCTTTGAGCTGTTTTTGTTTATCTTCCTGCAGAGTGGGGAGAGTCAGTATACGCATAATCAGAAAAACGCCACAGGGAATTGTTGACTCCATTAATCCAGAAAGCAGGAGAGCGTTCCTCATTCCACACCACATGCCCCCAAACTCACACTGTTATCAGCCTGCTGAAACAATATTAATGGCATAATGCAACATGGATGCAAGCATATCTTGTCAGATATCTCTATACCTTCAAAGCAGGAGAGGGCAACATTCTGCAGCACAGAGTACCTCATCAGAGATATCAGAGGACAAAATTGATATTCTGGTGGCCCCAAATCTGCATCTTTTTCTATTATTCAAAAGTCTTTTGTGTCTGGTGAGAAACATCCTAGATTTTCTGACAGAATTGGATTGTTAAATGATTCATTTTGATCATCCAGCTTTGCAACTTTCATGAAACTGCTTCCAAAAGAAGAAGCGAGCTCTCAATAAACTTTGACAGAGATTCTTCTGACAAATTATAAAGCACAATGACTAGCAATGCTTTGATTAAACATGCATCATTTACCAAGAAATATTTAAGCACAATAAAAGCCTTCATTTGTGTTATGGATATAATGTGTACATCATGGTGTTCACAGGTAGGACTCACACGGCCTATGATGAGCCATCATCAGATGAATGCAGCTGTGGTTAAAGCGGCCACAGTCTATCTCTTTACATTAAGATGATCGATCAGCCAGGCAGGATGCTTGGCTGATGATGAGGCAGTTATCTAGAAGAGACAACAGCTCGATCATTAATCTTCCCCCGTGATAAGGAGTCAGGTGTGTATGTGTGTGTTTCAGGATGCCCATGTGTGGCTTTTTGATTGGTGAAAGAAGCACTTGTTTGTTCACAGCAGCATCCATGATGATTTATCTAAAAAAGGGGGAACACTCTGTCTCTCTAGATCTTCCACATACTCTCATGCACGCATGCACACACGCACACACACACACACACACACACACACACACACACACACACACACACACTACACACTGATTCGCACTCTCAAGGGTCACCTTGAGCTGCACAAATTGGCTTTGTTGGTTGAGGTCTCAGCGGTTGCACCTTATTCCAGGAGCTGCATCTCTCTGAAAGTCAGGACTTGACTCACTCTCCCAACTATCTTTCCAAACATAATTCTTTCTGGTCCCTTTCTTATACCCCTCCTCCCTTTCTCTATTTTTGTAGCACTCGCTCTTGTTTTCTTTTTCATACTAATTCCCCTTTGCTTGCCCCTCTCATTTATCAAATCTGTATCTCTATCTCATTCTCACTTCATCCTTCTCTCCTTTTTTCCCTTCGCTCACTCACTCACTCCTCTCTTCCTCTTTTGCTGCTGATGAATGGAGTGGAAAGTTCTCCGGCAGTATCACTAAACACTGCTGTGGCATTTCTTTACTCATTCATTCAGAAGGCTGTTAAATACAGTTCCGCTCTCCGACTGTTATTCTCCCTCTGCTGTTTAAGTGAATGCATTACTTCAGCTTTACTTATCATCACGGTGAAGCTCGTTTGCTCGGCTGAAATGAGGGAACTTGGGAAAGTGCTTTCATTTAGAAAGAATGATACTGCTGTGTCACCAATGTAGCTGAGGCTATTAATTTCCTGCAAGCTACATTGTCAGTGGAAACACGCACTCATTTTTTTAACTGACATCAGCAGGCATCCATGTAAAAAATGGAGAGTCAAAAGTGTTAACAATTAGGTTTGTAAATAAAGAGTGCACCAATAAAATGCTAGTCTATGAATAACAATGAGTTTTAACTACACACCTGAGAAATTGGCATGTAAACAAAGCTTATGGATGTTTGGCTGAGCATTTTGATTCGCAGCTAATATTTGCATCCTGTTCTTTTCAGTGCAACATTTTGTTTTCTGCATGAGTTCTGGGTGCACTGTATTGACTGCATTCTCAAAGAGCTCTGAGCATTCATCCTTTGTCCCTCATATTTGCAGATTTGAATATTGAGCTACTTTTTTAAAAAATCTGGATAATTAGATTTTTTTGAAGGTTTACTGTTTTGATTCTAATTGATCACTTCATGCTCCTTCAAATCGTACAATTAAATTGGAACCATTTTAGCTATGCCTTGACAAGGCACAGTGCACGAACAAGCAGCACTGAAGCAATTTCTAAGCTCTACAGCAGTGATTCCTGTGATTCCCAGCCAGAAGTGCTCTTACCCCAGGGGGTAATTCTGTACTTGCCAGGGGGTCTGTGGAAAGCTTAATTAAATAAACTCAACTAAAAAAAATGTCAATTGTCATTTGGCAGAAAATACATGTCCACACATTTGTGTTGAGAAGGAAAATAATCAGCTTAAAAGGATTACAAATGTATGATGCTGCTGTTAGTGTATTTACAATAACCAGTAATCTGTCAGTGACAGTGCCTGAAAATGAGTTAACAAACAAGCAGAGATGTTAACTGAGTTAGCTAAAAGTGGGCTAATGGATAAATGGTTAACTCTATGTCATGAATTAACAGCTGACTGACAATGATAACTGAAAGTATTGATTCGACAGTTGAAATAGCAACATTAGCTAAAGGTAATGAATAAGAAATATAAATATTTAGCTAAAAGAATTTAAAAGCAGTTGAAATAGTCAGCTAAAGGGTAATTTGTTTAAATAGCTCAAAGCAACAAGAACATAGTTGAAATGGTTAGGTAAAATAAATGGATAAAAGGTTGACACGTCCATTCACATCGCTCAAAGTGGTAGTAGCTTGAATAAAAGATTATTCACACCAACCTGATCATTAACAGTTAAAACCACTGTAATAATATTCACTTTTATCTTAAACAGCCTGCAAGTAGCATGCAATTCATAACCCATCAATAATATACTTAGAGCATGGCAGGTGGTTTCCAGGAAAGTGTACTTGAGCTCATCCGCTAGGGCTCCGGGGGTACAACTGGTGAATATTTCTCTTTTTATATCTCTGTGTATACAGTATGTCAGTTTCAGCTAGATAGCAGGGGCGGCAGGCTGAAGCAGTGTTCTCTTTGATCAAAACCAAGTGCGTTCTCATCTTTTGTCTCGCCACTGGTTGCGTTGGCATGGAAACCCTGGCAGAGTGGGGAACACTGTGGTCGATCAGCAAATGGGTCACATGGAGAGGAAACAAGCACAGCACCACACACACACACACACACACACACAGACAGACACACACACACACACACACATACACACACACACACAGGCAGAAAAACACACACATGCACAGACACACACACACACAGACACATACACACACACACACACACACAAGCAGAAAAACACACACAGACAGACAGACACACACACACAGGCAGAAACACACTTACACACACACACACACACACACGGAGGCAGAAAAACACATACACACAAAGACACACCCACACACACACACAAACACACAAACACACACACGCAAATTTAAAACTTATGTGGCAACCTCTTTGACATCAAGTGCAAGTGCATCAACCTCTGACCTATTTCACCACCAAGCAAAAGAATGAGCCCCTTTCTTTTTCACAACATGCTTATGTTGCAACATACTATGCAGTTAAAGTATAAGCCATTAACTATTTGTTTCACTTTGTTAGTGCAAGACTCTTTGGACCATTGTAGAAGTTTTTTTTATTCCAGTTTCCTTTTAAACATTCCTTTTATGCTATTTATTATTGATATCTTAGATGGCTGTTGGTTTCGAAGATGGAAAAGCCATTTGGAAGGCAGATGCAGGGGAAAGTGTCTGGTGGAGCATTTGTAAAATTAACATCTCTGAGGCAGCCTCAGTTTCCTGTGGGTGATGCTGAGGCAAAAGGCAGGAAGAGAGTTAGGGAGGCACCAGCCTCTCTGTGACTGCCTCCTGCTTGAGAAGAGCCTTGCACAGTGACTCACTGCTGGTTACAGGGAATAGTCACCACAGACAAAAGCTAGGAAGTAAGTAGAGGGTAGAAGGACATTAGGTAGAGAAGAGAAGAGAAGAGAAGAGAACAGAACAGAAGAGAACAGAACAGAACAGAACAGAACAGAACAGAACAGAACAGAGGAGAAAAAAGAGAAGAGAAGAGGAGAGAAGAGAAGAGAAATAAGAGAAGATGAAAAGAGGTCATAGCAGATCATTCTCTGACTTTCATTCAGGTCTTAGACTAGATGCCCTTCTGACCATTTCACAGCCTGAGACAGTGTGTACTTGGCTAAAAAACCCTTGTATTTATGGTCCGCAAAGCAGTCAAAAGATTTAGAGCTACAGGAGTTATGTGTGTCTTGGTCTACCGCCACATCTTGGTGACCTTGTAAAAGCATCTGCAGGCAACGCGATACAATAAAAGATCAGGTTTACTGCAGCAAAATCTATGGACACAATCAAAAAAGTTTGCAATGGTAAATAACTTCTCTGTCTGACAGCCTCTTGCAATCAGTAGTAAAAAGTGATACAAGAGATATAACATTAGTGATGTAAAGAGATATAAAGAATGCACACATACACACACATACACACACACACACACACACACATACACACACATACACACACATAGGCACTCCCACATTTCAGTGTGTCTGGCTGGCTCTCCTACTTGGTTTAGGGCTGGCATTCAGTTACATCATTCTTCAGAGAACGGAAGCTCAGATTACAGGAAAGGCAAACACAGGCCTCTGGGGTCTGGATGAGTGTGTGTATTTGTGAGTGTGTGTGAGTGTGTGTGTGTGTGTGTTTGTGTGTGTGTGTGTGTGTGTGCAATTGCTTTCCCTGTATTGCCCTTCTTATATAACCAATCAGAATGCCCTACACGTTTCTCTCTATGGATATGGTTTCTTTTGGTTTCTGATTTCATCATTCAATTTGACACACAGTTCCGGGGCTATTTGTATAATACAGGTTTGGGTGATGTGTTTGTTTTTGTAGCAATACACTTGTCTGCATGTTGCTTAGATATTCCTCGTTACTCTGTTAGAATGCTTAACCAGGCATTAGAGAAGCTAACTACGCAAATGGCTGCATAATGTCTTAGAGATGTACAGTAGCTGAGAGCGTCATCATGCGGAAGGTTATACAGGAGATAAAGCAGAAGTTGGGACACGGCGCTGCTCAGTTCACCGAGCATCTCCTCCCCAGCTCTACCGCTCAACATGTGAGTTAAATTAGTGCTGTATGATTAACAAGATCAAATGGGCTCACAGATGTTCCAAAGTCAATTGAACATCAATAACTCCAGCTGAGGCTGGTGACCGTCTCTCACTGTATCTCTCAAACACTCCTATGCCCTCTGTCTGTCTCTGTCCGTCTCTCTCTTTGTCTATAAGTCAAAGTCTGTCCCTCCATCCCTCTCCCCATCTCTTCAAACTGTGGAACTGAGATGGATTTCATAGTCTGTTTGAAGCTGCTTTTCAGCCACATTGATGGATGGGTACAGTGCATTTCTCTATGCCACCACTGATGTGGCCATTTCTCTCTCGTCATCTCCGGAGCCGGCGGGTTGTCTGCTGCTCTTTGCTTTCTGCAACACATGAATTTCATGCTTTGATCACAGTCATCTGGGCCAACCCTATTGATTCTGTGCGGTATATAGGGAAAGTGTCAGCCCTGCACCATAATGAAAGTAGGCATTCAGTTGTGCCCCGTTGAGGTCTCCCTTTGAGTAATATAAACAGATATATTTGCACAGAATCAAGTGAATGCCTGAATCCCTTAGACCAGTTAATGGAAATCTGGTGCGGGTTATTTTGCAGCCTTCCCACCCAGTTTGGCAAAATACATATTTTCTCCCTTAGATCCTGGACTATCCAGCCACACAAATAGTTTTGGTTTTAATTGTTCCTGGTTTTGAGGTATCTGTCTGGTTAGTCATATCCCTGTATACATGATCATAAGAGTTTGCAAGTTTATAATCATCTACATCTACTATAGGTGTGTCTTGATTCCTCAGCATCCAGATTTTTAAATGTCTTCCTACCAGCTAATTAATCAACATGTTTTATCTCATTTGTTAAATCCATACAAAAACCAAAGTGCAAAAACACCAATTATTAGTTTTATTGAGTTAATGCAGACCTATTTTTTAAGCTTTATATATGCTCCTTGGTGGAATGTATCATGTTTGGAGAGATTAAAGAAGGATTGAAAGGTTTGTGATAAGTATTGGCTCCTTGTGCCAAGCCCATGTATTTTTTTCCCACAGAGATTCTTCTGTTGGCCCTCGTTGAGTAAGAGGATTCTGTTTTGGCCCCAAGTTGGGGAGAGATTCTCTTTATTCTCTCCTTTTACCTATTGTAAATAATACTTGAGTTTGGAATATATTATAACAGGTGTGTTCAAAGTCAAGATCAAGTGTCCATGCTGACTGACAGGGGTGTATCTGTGTTTCTGAAAATGTATGATGACATTTTCAAATGTCTCCAAAATGAGACATTGTCCTAATAAAAGTCTGCACTTTTATCCACTTATTGATATGCTGACTCAATTTTACCCAACTAGGCCAACATCCCACATGACTTCAAAGGCTGTGAGACAAAGAACACACAAATTGTAGTTTTTCTCAGCAAGGATTCACATAATATTACAGTCTTCTAAAATTTGGCTAGAACAGCAAATTATGCTCTTAATTAGTTCAAGAAATAGTGCACTTTTGCCCCAAGGCTTTGTTAGCAGAGAATGAGATTGAGCTATGATTAATTTGTGCTGTGGTAAAATTGAAGTAAAAGGGCACAGTATACTGCACATGCTTAGCTGTGCTGCAAGACACAAGCTCAGTGGAGTCTGAAAGCTAATTCACAGGCAGGCGGGACAGAAACTCCCCCTTAGTGAGTGCAGATTTAACTCACCCCTTTCTGGAGAAGAATGTCTCTCCCTCTCCTTTTTACGCTCTCTGGAGTCTTCTTCACTTACTTTCTCTAATGCAATTCAGCAAGGTGACAATAATGTGGCCCACATGCAAAACCTGCTGGCCATATGCAAAACACAGTCACTCAACTCAGGGGAAAACAAAGCTGATAAGATGGCAGTGATGAAGGAGAGCATGATGAGGATGATACTGAGGACCCCAATTTCAATTTCATAACTCCTTCATGAATCAAATGCAGAGATGTTATCTGTACGTCTGCCACTGCAGATGTTGTCCCCACTTGTCATCTTTCCTTGAGATGGCCAGCTGCAAAAAATGTTGTGCTAACTCACATCTTTTATTCTTGTCAACCTTTTGAATTATGTTCTTTTTAATTGTTGTCCTCTCTTCCTGACTAGACTTTCTCTCTGTATTTCAGTTTCTATCTGTGGCAGCAGCATGACTCATGCACCCTGATAGGCTGACAGACTATTCTGTGCCACTCTGATCCCACTTTTCCACAAAGTATCATGAATTTTGCCTCCACCCCTACTCAGACTTAGAGGGAGGGGGAGAAGATAAAAGGGGAGCATTATAGAGGGCAGGTGGGGGTAGATTGACAGAGCCATAGAGACACAGAGAGATAAACTTTTGACTTGTAGCTCTTGAATGAATAATCAGCCACAAGAGAAAGGCAAACAAAATAAGAGAAGATAGGAGGGAAAAAAAAGCCATTTCTCCTCTAAGAGTGCTGTAATGTGGTGGTGTGTGGGCTAAGGTGAGTTGATGGTAGTGAACAGCTCTCTTAGCAACAAGAAGATGGTGTTCAGCCATGCAACAAAGTATAGTCAAGGTTGTGTTGGTAAACATATAACCCACAGATAATCCTGGCATTTTTGGAACATCTGGCTCACAGAAAAACTGTCTGTCTCTTGGAAAAACCCCATACAGGTCATACAGATCCACAACAGAAACAGATTTGGAGGAACCCTTTTGAAAGTAGAGTTTTACAAGCTCCTAGTTTTTCACAAAGAAAAGGATGGAGTGCTATATCTGCAAAGCAAGAGGGCATATGTAATATGAAACCTGCAAGAACCTTTTTTTTGCCTTTTGTGGGAAGCATATACTTACATACATACTTATGTTTCACATCAAAACCCACACACATACATCATTGTCACATACTGTAACTCTCATCCCTTACTTCACCCACTACATTACAGTGAACAAATAAAACAAATTATGATTATCAGTTTTTGGTCTCCATATGTTGTATGGTCTGCAATACTATGTGACTTACAACCAGTGACTTTGCCATCATGCCATCTGTGCCAGTGGATCATTTCTCAATGTCAAATGATGTAAATCTATGTAAAACATATGCAAACCACCCCGGAGTGATGCACACAAGCTACCTGTTCACAAACAGGTGTGTGAGGTAATATAAGAATAAGAGAATACAGCATCAGAGGTCATTATCTGTACACTTGTGTACAGGCACAAGGATTATTTGTTTAACACGTTTGCACTTGCAAAGAAACAATGAGACAGAAACAAAGAGGCAAAGACCCAGTGATTGAGTGAGTAATGCTTCAAAAGTTGGGACGTTATTTTTTTTCTCTGAACAGATGAGCACTTTGTGCAATACTGTCACTTGTTGGCCATTGGCCATCCTTTACTGCAATGCAGTACATCATCACTGCAACCGTGCAAAGGAATCAAACATTTAGTTTTCTGTCTCTGTGATAAATATTGGAAGCAGAGGAACGGAGACCAAATAAATTTAAAACTGTCGCCCCAGTGCTTCAAAAGATGTTTGAGGGTTGAATTATTCACTGAGGCATCCTGATTAAAAACTGATTAATCAGTCAATCCAAGCTGGCCTAATGGAAACACAATCTTCAAAAACTGCAGAAAGGTATCACGGTTGGTTGGAATATATGACAACAATCTCATTATAGAGGTCAACAACACGTAATCTCCTTCTTCTTCTTCTCCCCATCTCACTGCCTTGTTCTCTTATTCTTGTTCCTTCAAATATGCAAAGGAGGCATTTCCTCCTGTGCTGTAATGAGAACAAAATTTGCAAAGCAGATCAAAAGTTGGAATTAAACAAGTTTCATATTCACAACAAATTAGGTTTTTATTGAGGTGTCCCCTCCCCCTAGTGCAATACATTTATGAGTTCACTCGTGTTTAATTGCTGAGCCTCAAAGCTGACCTTGAAACAATTTCCAACACAATTACACACTCCAAATGAAAGACTGGATTATAAAACATGAGCGTAGAGAGATCAAACATGAGCAGGTTTTTATTTTTGTCGTACTTTTGATGATGTGTAGGAAGTGACTGCACTCTCTGAACTGATATAACCTCTGCTATCTGCACTGCAAGAGGGGTCTAATGTCTACAACTCAGAATCGTTTTTTCAGTGTGCCAGTCTCTGAATTCCACATCCATTTATTAAACTAGGCCTGCTGAGTCACAGCGACACACATACACACACAGGCACACACATGCACACAAAGATGCAGCAGACTCTACTTTCTATTTGTTTGTCTGCATGAATGTGTGGTTATACGTGAGCGTGTATGTACATGCATGTATGCCTGACTCCTTGTATGCATGTCAATGAGTACTCGTCATGTCATTATAAAGGCACACATCATATACTCCCAAGTTAATTCTTTATGCCAAGCATGAAGCCTCAGGGGTAGTGCATTAGCTATATCTCATAAACTATAATACTAATAAGTCAGGAGTGATGGTGATGCTGCTCTTGAGGGTGACTGAGTTTTTGAAGCATTTGAGCATAACTGATTAGTTTAAAAAGGACGAGAACAAACTCAGCAAGAAAAGTATTTAAGATAGTGCTGCTGTTTCTTCACCGGTTTTCATCTTGGCAAGACCCAGAGGATGACCCCTGCAGAATTACATTATGGACCAATGGCAGGAGACTATGGTAATGATGAAAATTTCCCTATTATGCAAAGTGAGGAGATGGTGTTTACTGCCAGAATGTGCATTGATGGGAAAAAAAAAATGAAAAAAAAATATATATATATATTTAAATGGCGACCAACATGTTATTTTCACACCCACTAACCATACATCACACCCACCCACATGCAGGCATCGCGTACAAATACATACACCCACTTGAATTCATGCACACACATAGTCCAACTTCTAATGAGACTGAAATAGCAGAGAAGAAGCCCTTTTTTCCTCTGAAGTACTAAACAGCAGTTCATATCCTGCCACTGCCTGTCTTAGTTGGAGGAATGAATCAGGCATGGCTTCCAAGAAAAGACTTCATTCCCATCCAAGCATTAAGACCGCCCCTAAAATGAAATGGCTGAATCCCAGTGATGTACAAGGACAGATATGCAGTATATGATAAAAAAGAAGGTGATAATTAGTGTGTCTGTTAGCTTGAGCACAGGACACGAGTTTAACTTCATCTTACCACTGTCAGGCTTACATACACACATTCTGGGGATTATCGAGAGGCCTCAGTTTGATCTTTAAAGCATTCTTTTTGTCATCGTGGCAGTAATTTGCTGCTGAAGGTTGCAGATTCAGTGCATGCTTCTGCATTTTTTTTCTCTGAGAACATGGGACATCCTTTCTGTCTTAACAGTTCCAGTGAATCTCATCATGTGCCTTGCATCTTTTCTGGGCTTGAGTGCAGCTTGGTGTCTAAATGCCTGGAGTGAAGTCAGCCCTCATCAGCAACAATCAAAGTGAGGTCCTTCTCCCCAGGCAAAGCCGAGCCACCAGCCACATGTTTCTCACTCACCGCCCTGCCTTGCATCATGTTCTGATCATAGCCACAACAAGAGACATAACATTGGAAAGACAGCGGGTTGCAGCACCCAGGGCTGAGGCAACGACTGCAAAACTTTGCACCAGAATTTATTTTTTTTTAAAGACTGGGTGTGTCCAAAATTGCTGAAAAAGTAGCAGAAAGAATGTGTAGGGGTTAGTTATATGCTAAGTATTTGTGTCCTGTTGCTACATTTGTAGTTTTTTCTAATGGGCTACAAAATTATTGATCGCCACTGCTCTGCTGTCTAGAGCCAAGCAGCTACATCATGAGTCTGTCTACTGTGAGTCTGTATATAGCCGTGATGAAGTGGAGTACTCTGGTACTCCCCAATCAGGAGGCATGCTTTCCTGTTGTCCTGTCTATTAATGCATTATAAATGAGCCCACTAGCATTTCAGAGAGACATGTGAGGGTTGTGAGACACCACAGATCAGTGCTTCCTGCCTTCCAGTAAGGAGCACCCAGTGCCGCGTGACCTGGTCGGCAGGAAACCATGTGACACAACAGTCCAGAACCATCAGACTAAAGACTGACTGCAGACTTAAAGAAGAATAGCCCAACAAAAAAGCATGGTCAAAAAACTCAATGCTGTAGCCATACATTTTGAATTCTCTCCTAGATTTGATTTGACTGTGGTGTAAGAAAACAAACTGACAATTTAGTTTAACAATTCAATGTAAATCATTAAATTTATTTCAAGTATTTCAAGAGTATTTCAAGTCTAATAAGAAATCATTGAGACCGTAGAGCTACAGCCTGCATTAAATTTTCTTATGGCTTGCAAAAAAGTCACATGTGATTGGTAGACATGTCTGTTTTCTGTTTGACTGATACGTTAGAGTGGCTGCCTCATTTGGCTCTCAGGGCCATATCAAAGGCTTGATTTATAGATACTTTCTCCAGATATTGCACAGCAGGGAAAATCCTGTCCTTCCCATCTATGGCAAAGTTACAGAGGTACCACATTTGATGTCTGAGCCAAGAACTCTCAGCTATAGCACTTTGATGTTCCTTTTCGTGCAGGTGCAGTCAAAAATTCCTTCCATGTTTTGATAGTTGCAGCGTATCACATGATGGGTTTAACCATCCTATTGTGTTCGGGTCAAATATGACCCGCTCGTAATTATTGGTTATTTGTGCAAAAAAATACAAAGTAAATGTTGCCACACCATCGTGAGCAACAAAAATTACAAGAAAAAAAATAGTAGTAAAATTGTTGATAGTGATAAAATCCTAAAATAATAGTATAATATACATAACTTGATTATTATGTTTCATACTAAGAAAGCAAATTGACTTTAATTCAGTTGTAGAGTGGCACACAACAAATATGAATTAAATTGACTTTTCTCCTTTTTTCATACCGTCAATTTTGACCAATGACACAACAGATATTACAATAATTGCTCATTTTAATGCATAAGAAAATGCAAACAAGTTATTTTGGGAATTATTTTGTTTATCCTTAGCCTCTCAGGTTCTTATTGTATATCTGCCTGTTCTGCATGAATCATTAGTAGTGAAATGGATAAATTGTGCCTACTTTAAACTAAAAAAACATTTGTACATTGTAAGTAAATTATGGTCTAAGGTACATAAAATATCAAAGTCAGCATATGCTGTATATATCATGGTTATGGATGAATAATTAGTAACCTAGCACAAATAACATTTTATTTAATGATAATTAGTGTTTCTTTTCAGTTTTGGTTTTTAAATCAAATTTGACCCACAAATACTAAGGGTGTAAACCCTTTACAAACACAATAGGAGGGTTAAGCATGAAAGCTGCAGTTCTGTAAGAGTGGGAATAAGGATTTTTCTTTTAAGCCCTTGGCTCTGTGCTGTGTGCCACCATATGCTCTCCGATGCTGTATCCTGCCCCATGCTCACGGCAGCCGCCAGCTATCTCTTACATACATGGAGCATAAATAGAGCACACGCGACATTAGGTAGGCTAGAAGAAAGAAACATTGTGCTGTGATCCACTTTGGTTGGTAAAGCCCCAGAGCAAGCACAGTGGTTATATGAACAGCAGCAGACATTCTACACACATCACAAACACACTTATCAAGACACACCTGCACACACACACACACACACACATACACGAGCAGAGTTGCACTGGGAGAGTGGGAGCCACAGTGGAAACTCTGAGTCATGAGCAATCCTTTGCCCCTCTGAACCTAAATCATTGTGGCACTGAGTCACTACAGGGCTTCCTGTGTGTTCATCTGCGTGCCTGCCTGTGTGATTTTGGATAAATTCAATCTACAGTCTGAGCTCTGTATTTTTAAAGATGAGTGCAGTTTTATTTTGTGTGCATGTACAGTCTCATCTGATTTGCAGTATTTCACTTCATACCCAGAATGTGCTCTGGGATTCTACTGACACATACAATAAAATGTATATGATATATGTATACGTGTTCCAAGCATGTGTTCACATATGCATTAGGACCAAGAGGAAAGCCCTCTTATGACAGAAATGGAAACTGCACATACTGTAACCTGTGAAGCTGGAGTACTTGTGTTGTAAGTAAGTCAAGGGGAGAAGGAAAGAGGGCATTAGGAAGAGAAGGGAAGGGAAGAGAAGAGAAGAGAAGAGAAGAGAAGAGAAGAGAAGAGAAGAGAAGAGAAGAGAAGAGAAGAGAAGAGAAGAGAAGAGAAGAGAAGAGAAGCAAACCTGTACTCTTGAGCGTAGACTTCAGCCCAAACACGTCTGGTGGGCAGCTTGTCTTACAGATCAAGAGTGTAGGCAGTCAAGGATGCTGCAAAAAGCAGCATAGTAGGGTAATTTTAAATTTCTCTCTTGTGACTGTCTTACACACCTTTATCATACTGACCTTTCTCATCTCCAAAACATTTTTGCCTGCATCCTACACTAACGCTTGCTTTAATTTCCTTAACAGCACAATTCAGTCCCAAAGCTTCATTGCATTCTGATAGCACATAATAGCGTTGACATGTCAACATGACTCTGGTCAGCAATCACGCATTTTCCACAGAGATAATGAGGGCTTTTAACATTCCTGTTGTACCAACAAGATTGTGGGAATGCTCGCAGGCACATGCACACACACAAACATACACGCGTGCAGAGTTAAGGGGATATGCAAAGGGAATTATGACCTGTAGCGGCAGAGATGTGTCTGTGGTTGCGGTGGCTTGATAAACAGACTGCCTACGTGAAAAATGAATGTGATAAAGCTACTAGTCATGGTAACATGCTTCCCACCAAATTTAAAGATAGCATTTATAGACTGGTCACCACCCAGATATATAGCAGGTCATAGAGATGAGAAAATCAAAATTAGATTCTGTTGAAGGAATGGAAATTTTAGACCAAAACGATGTTGTGGACTTCCGACTGTGGCCATTCTCGGTCACTTTAAGCAATCATAGAAGATTGTGTGAACACCACACTCCCTTCTGAGACCACAGTCAAATTTTTTTTTAGACATCACGATTGCCAGTTGTTGATCAGAAGTCACCTCGGTCTGAGCGGGGGCCCAAATTGATGCGAAAATCTGTAGGAGTGATTATGAGACAGGAAGGTGGGAGGCTTTGAAACTGAAACCAGCCAAAATGGAATCATATGCATGTTCAGCCAACCGCCATCAGCCTACTGCTGGCTGCCTAAAAGCTTCTGACCTTTGAGAATTAGACGGATATGGAAATTGTTGCTTAACAGGTTTTAAACACACACGGCCTGCATGAGTCTGCACATGCATACACACACAGGTTCTTGGCTCTGGTGACTCTGCAAACACTCAAGGAATTATCAGAAAAATATCACTAAACAAATGTGTTACAATTCAGAAGGTACATACCAGCACTAATCACTAATTCAGGCTAAGGAGTAGTGCATGGTGGAAGTTGCACCTTGTTATTTCTTTTCTACAAGGCATGATCCACCAGAGAGAGCAGGTAGTAATTGAGCATTTTGACTCTCCTCCACTTCAGGCAGGCAGACCTGGAGAAATGAAGTGGCTGGCTGCCTCAGATGACTCATCCCCATTGATGAGCTTAACAGCCATCAATTCCACTCTGGGGAGCAGGGCCCAGCACTCTCCCCCACCCGCTGCACTTCTGCTTGGGATAGGCTTCCTCTATACTCCCCCTCTCTCAGCAGAAGGCCTGGATCTTAAATTAGAGCTTTGGCACCGGGCCATGAAAAAGAGGAGCAGTGAGCAGGCAGCAGCCATTCATTCCTCTGGAAGCCTGAGTCACATTCATTGTAACACAGACCCAGGGCTTGGGGCTGGCTTACAGTGGGCCTGTTAGTTTTTTCCACAATGGAATGGAGCTAGTCTTCTTCTGCAGAAAGTTTCCATCACAGTTTGAGAAAAAACTTCTGTTAAAATTCAACTCAGCACAAATTACAGATTAGCAGATGGCTTTTGTAGTGCTTCATCCTTACATTTAACATATTGTTTTCTTTTTTGTACATTTTGTACATTATTTACTTGTGTTTTTTCTACATTAAAAACGACAGTGAAAGAGATATATAAATGAAGATAACGCTAACATTTAAACTAAACATACTTCCAACCACACTTACATACATACACATACCATGTATAAAAAAACCTAAGTGGGGACCACATAAACTACGAAGCTCTTGGTTTGAATCCAACCGAGGACCTATGTTGCATGTTATCCAAACATCTCTCTCTCCACTTTTCCTGTCGGCCTCTTAACTTTAATAGTATCAATCAAGGGCAAGACTCCCTGAATAAATCTGTAAAAGCCAAAGCAAAATTTAAAAAAAAGAAAAGGAAAATAGGAATATATTCATTTTATTTATTTTTTAATTCCAGATATCCAACAATAAAGAGTGAAATAACCAGTGGAAGTGAGTGATTTTTAAAAGTAACCAAAAATGAGAATGGTGGGCAATGTGCAAGTTTGGATAAAACAATACAGAGTAGTAACTAAGGAATATTTAAGGAACAAATCAGGAACGATAACTGATGAATTACTATCAAGAGATGGGCCTTAAGGGGCCCTAAAAAGGGATAATGAGGTAATCATGAAGTAATGATTACTGCTAACTCCTCAGTATGATGCTCTACTTTACTTGAATGCACAGAAAAATAGTAACTACTGTTTGAGTAAGTGCAATTTAGCTCAGTGTCTTTATAAGCTTTGTGTCATTCAGCAGCTGGTTCAGAGGACTCGGGAAGACAGTAGTCAGTATGTTGAGTCACAGATATATATGAACTAATCCTTACATACTGCTTCCTTATCGTAGTATCTAAAAATCTGTTCTCAAGTAACTGATCATCATCTGATATATAGTCCTCAGTTTAGAGGCATTCAGGGACTACTTGGTTAATCATTGTGTCATTTCTGATTTGTTGCTCACTTGTTGCTATACAAAGCATTCTGTGTGTTTCGTATTAAAGTGTTACCAAAGTGGGAATTATCCAGCCAAGCACGACTCTATCTACATGATCTAAATTTGACCAAGGTGCTGGCACACGATGAAACATGCTGTGAGTTAGTCTTTTGTTAGTGGTAATAGACATGAGAGATATACAGATTTTGATAATGCCATCAATATGTTATTAGCATGAATCTTTTTGTTATGCATATTGCATGGCTGGCTAACCTTCCTGCTGCTATCCTCAATATGTCGTCAGCCCAGCAACATTACCCACAATTCATGTCTGAAAAATATCTTGAAAGGAACCTCTGGTGTCATGACCTCACAGCAATACCCCACCACATTTATCTCATACTTGGATCAACTGAAATCAATACAAAGTGAAAGACTTATTACAGCAACATCTGCGAACCATTGTTGTATAATATTCGCTATTTTCTTTCAATCCAGTCCTTTTGTTTTCTGTGCCTCGAAAGTGTGATGTTATCAGTATCTGAGGAGATTGCTTTTTGCCTTGTTCCCTCATTTCTTTGGCAGTTATTACATCTGAAGTCAGAGCGGTCACCTCAACATATTGCACAGGTTGTAGAGAGCCATCTGTTCGATTTCATATAATGTAGTGGCCTGCTGGTATTCGTGGCACATTTCAGAGCAATAATACACCAGATCCAAACTACATCCCCAAAGTAATTTACACCCCAATGTCTCTGACAGGCGGACAATGTGTGCTGTATCTGCACCACATCTGATACAGAACTGCATCACAATGCAACACATTTCAGAGAATATTATTTGATACTAAAGGTGCTTGTTCATGTCTGCAGGTTATTGTGATTTTTGAAGAAAAGTAGATTCAAATATGTGAGCTTGTTATTGCTCTAATTGCCACCCTTAACATCATGGTTATTATAATTATCTGCAGCAGCAGTGTAGTTGTTGGAGTCACTATTATCATCATGGTCCTTATTAACAGTCTTTGTTATTGATAAAAGATGGGTATTACTCCAAGGTTCTCTGAGAGTATATGAAAGCAAAATGGTCTAAATCTGCTTAATCATTCTTTAAAACCACATTTTCTTTTGCAATAATGGACATTTTCAAAATGTGGCTCATCATAGCTGATTTAATACAGAGAAGACGGTTGATCAACAGCACAGTTAATGGTGATGTCAGCGGTCAGGGTGGGATTTGACTACAACATCTGTTTAGTCTGATGGAGAGCCCTGCGAAGGAAATGTCTTTCCCTTCTTTCCTAGAGTACACACACAGCAGCTTTGTAAAAGCAATCACATGACTGTCTCTGCTTATGAAAGAATAGTTGGCTGAAGAACACAATTTCCAGTCATTTTTTTCCTCATAGGATATACTTCATCATATTACAGATACAATGATATGTCTACTGCATTTTTAGTGATTGTTTTTAATTATGTTACAACAGCAGTTCTCATTTGCAGGTCATTTCTCAGCAGGAAATGGGTAGAAATTTCCAAGGCTGCAATAATTACATCATGCTTGTGTTATTTGCATCTGTGTGTGTGTTTGTGTGCATGTGTGTGTGTGTGTCGTGTGTGTGTCTGTGTGTGTGTTGGGTTGTATGAGAACATGTGTGCATAAAAGACAGGAAGCGTAATTAGATTTGAGGAAAAATGAAATCAAATGAAAATGGAAATGCGTGTGTGTGAATATGTGGGTAAAATATACACAAGGGAGTCTTTTGGTCCTGAACACATCACCTTTCCTGACTTTGTTTGCATGTAAGCTGTGTTTATTGTTAACAGAAGAGACTGATGACCCAAGATTGGGATGTTTGATGACGACCTTCAAAAGGAACCTGGTGGGAATGTAAGTAGGCAAAACTATGTCTTTTTGCCTTCATTTTTCTAGACACACACAGACACACATACCTGTGAGGTCAGCGTTAAGGCAAGTCCTAGTCAGCAGAAAGGGACAGCCAAAGTGCAACACTGAGAAAGTATCAGCTGAGCTGTTCTCACCCTCATCTCATCACCCTCAGCCTTATCTCCTGATCTGTGCTCCACTTGCAGAGGTGTGTGTAAAGAAGGGGATGTCCTGTTCTGAGGAGGAAAAACCATCAAACCTACAATCCTGAGATGATATCTCAAAAGTCTGCTATAATGCTCCACCCAGCTACACCCCCTGTCTCTCTGTGATATACCACATTAGAGCGTCATCTGAAATCAGACTTTCAATGAGTTACGTAGCCTTTCATAGCAGACAATATGAAAGGTTATGGTAATCTGAACCTTCATCAGAGAGCTTTCCAGAGCCGTTTGAGCACTGAGACAAGGGAACCCTTCTCGTTATCCATTTATATGTAAGCCATCATTTTCAAAAATAGAGAAAGAGGAAGAAAAAGTACACAAGAGCGTAAGCATTCCTCTGCGCTGGCATTCACAAACACTGTGGTAGTAGACTGCAGTCATTTAAACTGTAATGGTATGCTAAATACATTGACCCATGCCCAGTGCTGATTGCCACAGGCATGGTTTGTTTGACATGCCAGCCTCTGTTAGCCAGATATGGTAGAAACAGATCATTACTGTCACAGCTAATGCCACTAATGTTGCTTACTGTGACAGTAATTGCGGGTCCTCCGCACCTCCCTTTCTGTTTCTCCCTGTATCCACCCCCTTTGTTTGTCGTTGTCAGGCTTGAAGCTATTTTGCCCGAAGCGAAGGCCTTTCGAGACGACAGTCAATTATTATCTTAATAGCTGCGCATCCCCAATATGTGAACACATACCATTTTTCAAAGCAGTGGGGCACGCAGTCTACACAAGAATCTCTGAAACTGCTACAAAAGGCAGGCTTAACCTCTCATCATGTAACTATCCATATTTTTTTAAACTAAATGATGCATGCTTTTATCTGATATCTGCTGCCCTCAATCTAGCATGACCTAGATTCTAATTTTACAGCTACGAATTCCCCTTCCAGATTTCATGGCAAAACAGGAGGCTTCTAACAATTTTATTTTTCTTAAAGGCAATGTTTAGAGTAAACAGGAAGAGGGCCTTTTTTGTTTGAACTGATTGTCATGCAGCAGTTATCCCTGTTGTCTCCAACAAGGTGATTATACGGAAGCAGGATTTCAAAGCTTCCTTATATGTGTGCGTGTGTGTGTGTGTGGTGTGTGTACCCACCAATGTCTGGTAGGTACAAACACTAGCCTTTTCACATGAGACATAGCAGCACTACAGGCAGGGAACCAAGCTATAGTGATGAAGTGCATTATCAAGTGATGTCCATGCTGCCACTTTCAGCAGCATCTACCTCATTGCTGTATCCCCACCCCAAACTCCGCTGCTTCCACGTGTTGTGTTTGAGCTCAGGCTGTCTGATTGTTCTGCACACTAATAGCATAAAATAACTGACCAATATTCTTCTTAAATTCAATAGGGCACACGCAGCCTAACCCAAATGGATTTCATTTGTATGGATTTCAGTTTTAATGTTGTATGGTCATAAAGCTGTTTCAGAGGCAGTTCCAGCTCATCACGAAGAAAACACGGGAGAAAAGTTGTTGCATACAAAATTAATACAGCTTAATGAAGCCTTAATTCATTTTAGATGATGGAAGTGGCAGTAAGCCGACCATAATCATGCTATGAGGGAGTTCTGTGACTACATCATGATCCATGGTATAGCAAAAGGAAAGTGAATCATGACTCTTTGCCTTAGTTTTACATTCTAAGTAGGTGTAAATTGTACCTTTTGGCACAAAAATCACTCATAAACTGAGCACTGTTCTCTCCCAAGAGGTTAGAGCCTGGGGTCCCTCGTGTGTATTTCACTATATAAGCGTGTATTGTGTGTGTTTGTGTTTGTGTTTGTGTTTATATTTGCAGTCCTGTACAATATTCCTTTGGGGATAGAGACAGGTTGCCATAGCAGCAGTGTGAATATTGTGTGAATTGCCATGGTGTGTGTGTGTGTGTGTGTGTGTGTGTGTGTGTGTGTGTGTGTGTGTGTGTGTGTTCTCATGTAGAGGCAAGACAGGGACAGTGTGCTAATTTCTTAGCTTATCATACAGTCCCTGAATCCTTTCAGTGTGACCAAAATGCAGTCACATTAGACATAATAGCTGCCTGCATAGTTACAGATATTGCATTTTATTTTTGACACCAGCCACTGTATCATTCATGTTCTCTTACCAGCCATCTGAAAAGGTTGTAGGTCAAATAACACTGTTTTCTTTTTTTTACAGTTTGTGTTTCCTGCCTGTAGTGCTGCTATATCTCATGTGAAAAGGCTAGTGTGTGTACCTACCAGACATTGGTGGGTACACACACCACACACACACACACACACACACACACACACACCCCACACATACACACATCACACATACAAACACGCACAAGTGCCCCAAAAACTCAATTCATTATTTCTTTGCAAGGTCCTGGTATCTGGAATTCGATTCCCACTAGCCAGGTTCATCTTCAGTGTACATCAGCATACCCCCCCCCACCACCACTACTCACCTTGTGCAATATGTATGTATTAGTTTATTATCAATTGGTAAATTGATCTAGAACAAATATATTTGGAAAGAGAAATCATGTTAAGTATGATATAAACTGAAAACCATTCTGGAATCATCATCGTCATTATTATTATCATAAATATATCATTTCAGTTTGTGTTGTACTGGAGTGGTACCACACAGTGAGCGTAGAGCCTTTTGGGCACCCTGATGGTCTGGGGCCCCATGCAGGGTAATCGCCCACATTGCCTGGTCAGTAATCTATCCTTGCTCAAGAGGAGCCTCACAATAAGCCTCTTGGCTTTTTGGCTCTGCCTGCACATCTGCTCTAGCTGTATAATTCAGTCCTTGTGTTGTAGCTTGTTACAGTTTTTTTTTTTTTTTTTTTTTTTTTATTCACATCTTTGTAAATTCTGCAATTTACCTAAGCTGCTGGTCTTTGGACTGATATAGGAAACACAGAGTATAATCAGATTTGACACAAAAACTACTCTCTTTGCTCTGAGGCCACCAGGCGTCTATTTTTACTCTTCTACGTATTAAAGATCTTTACCCAAAGCTCTTTTGTAACCCAACAGACTGTACCACCAAAGATCACATTTTTGTTGCCTTTAATGGATAATTTCCATCCAGATATGGTCAATAAGTGTATTTGAACACTGTCAAATAGCATGATAGAAATTATGCGGTACACATATATTTGAAGGAAAAGAAAATCAAGATATTTAGGTTATAGTTTTTTGGAACCAAATAACATATTTTTTCATGAGCCATTACATTATATTGTAATACTTCATATTGAGTGCACTTCCTCAATATCCCCGAATATGAAAGTTGTAACTGACTCATCACCAGCAAACGCAGTATAAAGTTGTTGACTTTTCTTGTGTTACCAAAATGTCAAGTGCTCAGGAACTTTTATAAATCTCGCTGGTTTTCCCTGTGATGCCTTTCCACCTATGTTCCATGTAGGTGCAGCAGTGCCAGGAAATATTTTCTACACAGGCAAGACAACATCAGCAGTCAGACTTAGCAGAAAGGAAAAAAAAATTATGACACCACTCATATGTACATGCTGGGAATTTCTTCCACTTTCCTGGCAGTTTTGACATGTCATTCTTAATGCCTTAATGTGCCATGGTACATATTTCATATTCCAACAGTAGCCTTATTTCAGAAAGCAGTTTAGCTTGACAACATTTACATCCTCTTTCTTGCCATCCAAACTCATAAACTGTCACATAAATTTGGGACAGAAAAAGTATTGAAATGTTGGGGTTTTTTTGCTTTGCAACTAAACCATTTGAGGAGCTTAAACTGCAAAGCTGAGTGATTTCACTTCTGCGGATCTAATGTATGACTATTATTAACCTCTCCACTTATGAGTGAGTGAGTCACCCTGTCCAGTGACAGAGCTGCGACAAGTCCTCACTCAGCTGTCTGACTTCATGAAGGAGAGATCCAAGCCAGTGACGCCAATCCTGTCTCCCCTTCCAGCCAAGATCCTTCCTTTCCACCTAGAGGAGGTCTCATCTATGCTAGCCTCTGTACTTCCTGTTGCCTCAGAGAGGAATCAGGAAAATTTCTCACCAAAAAAAAAGAACATTTGAGGCAGTACATCCTGAATTCATCAGTACAAGGCTTTTTTATTTTGATATTTCAATTTTTTCTATGTAGCAGCACATAAACTCCAGCAGTTTGAATAAAGGTCAACAGAAGAGCCAGTGTTTATTTGATTTGCTGAATTGTCCCCTTGGGCTTAATCGGATACTGACTGGACTGTTTTTAAGCAATGTGTTCATCAATTTGGCTCACACATTTCCTGTACTACCGTAAGTAGACAAAGTGTCTATGACGGTAACATTATTAAGTATTGGAGAGGGAACAAAGCTTTTCTGTTCCAGTGTATCATAGATTAAGGAACATTTTCAGGCTTTGGCTGTGTGTGTACTTTCCTGATTCCCTTAGATAAGTCTGAGTTTTACATCAATTGTCTTTACTCTGTAAATCGAGGTTCGAATTTTTATTACAGGTTCTTTTGACATTCAGCTCTTTGGAGGTTGTCTCTCTACAGATGTGCTGTACAGTGCACAACAGAACTTTGAGGGTCTTCATTGTCTTGGGTTCTGAGCAAAGAGGAGGACATTGCATCCATTGGAATATGATTGGCTTTTTTTCAACCTTTTAACATACAGAAAATAATAGTATGTGTTTTCACAATTACCAATGAAAGCTCTTTAACAGGTCAATTTAATGGGTAGATATGATTATAAATTTATATTAAACAATCTTGCAGTGGTAATTGCGCTGCTTTTTATGATTGAAATTGTTGTGTGATGAGCTGCTGTAAAAACCAGATGATTTGGAAAGAATGGGGGGAAATGTGAGCATCATCATTTCATCAGTAAAACATTATTTACGCCACTCCCTGCTTTCTTTCCTCTCTTCCTCCCTGCCCTCGAATCTGTAGCTCCATTCTTCATTCTCTCAGTTTTTTCATTCTCCTTATGTTCCTAAGCGATACGGAGAGCAAAATGTTGCACATATACCCATCCCAAGAATAACTTGTTTTTTTCTCTTGCTTGAAATTGAAGGGTATTGCAGCTGTTGCCCAGTACCAAGACACTCACTATGGTTCATTAAGAGAGTCAGTATATTGGTAATGTGTATAATTCTCAACAGTAAATATCAAAATAAACCTATAGAATCCACGGGAGCAGTGTCTGCAGTCAAAATAACTAATAATAACCATGAATACTTCAGACATTAACTCGATGTCAGTGGTTTCATTATGATTTAAAGTGCATGTCATGATTGTCTAGTTAGGCATCTCTGTCCTACTGATTTGATTTGATGCCCTTTACTCCCACATTTTTCTGTACAGCTTTGTGTTTAACATACTGTTTCTTTGCTCAGTATTCCAGCCTGCTTCTCACTACCTGACAGATAGCTATTTCCCCTGTTTTTCAAAGACGATGTTGGGAAGAAACAACACTTTCTGTCCCTTTTTACTCCTCTTTCCTCTTCTTTCTCTTCTACTCTCTCCTCCACTGCCTGCTTCTCCATCCTGTCCTCCTGTCTCACTCTCCCTCACATCATCTCCTTTAACACTCACTGAATGATCTTGTTCCTCTTGTGCTGCCGCATCTATTTTCTTGTGTATGATCAAATTTCTCTGTGGAAGTTGCCTGCAGGGTGTGGATGTGACAGCACTGATTCTTACTGGTGTCAACATGAGCTGGCTAGCTCCGTTGCTATGTGACAGTGGGATAGTGTCTATTTTCTGAATGTACAATGCAAGGAAAAGTATTTCATATTTGAGTTGGTTTCATGATGCATTCTAATAATTTTCATTTGAGTGGAACCATTGTGGATAACACATTCCTCTGGTGGGTCTAAACCCTTAGGCCTTCCCGTAATGTCAACATTACAGGGGAAACTGACCTTAGATCATTTTCTACAGGACAACACAGCCTATTAGGAGGTTGGTGAGTAACATCGCCCTGGGGATTCAGAGATGCTCACCCATCCTCATTGACCTCTGTAGTCTTCCACCGGATACATTTTTTTTTTCAGTGGTATACACACACACAATCATAAGCTCTTGCTGGAAGACACTGCGGGGGCAGCCTGACGTTACTCCTTGGCATGTAGGCGTGTCTGGAGAGCTGATGAACCTCAATGGATTTTCTCGAGTGCTGCTCTCCAGTGCAAATGAGTCACACAGCGTATCAGAGAATGGGGGCAAAAGGAATCTTTGGGGATTATTATTCTGATTCATGCACAGCTGTGGTTTAGGCTTAACAGAATCCCCATTTGGGGTTAGAATGATTTGCAAATGCAGAGATGTAGTGATACAAAAAAGAAAATTACTATGGCATAATATGTATATATATATCACTGATCTTATGTAAGATGTAGTAACCTGCAACTTTTTTCATAGTTCAGTAGCATGCCCATATTGTTCTGAACTAAATGGGTGAAAGAAAAGCAAAGTTGTTGTATAATAATGAATGTTAAGGCGTTATATCAAAGAATAAAGCAGGTGGCTTGCAGAGATTATATCACAGAACCTAGAAACATACATACACATAAGCTTAAGGACTGGAATATAAAAGCTTGTGGGTGCAGCAACATTCTGCAACTGTAAACCACCATTTTTGAGATGAGAAGCCTCTGTGTAAAAAATGCATTTCCATGTTGCGGGGGCTTAGTCAGGCAGGCAGCAAAAAAACGAAGATTTGGAATAGTGTGTGTAGTGTATTCTTGTGTGCACTGCTACTACAGGGGAATAAAGGTTAAATCGAACACTTCTGTCAGTGTCTTGCATCCAGCTGCAAGCATTCCTCTCACCGCCCCAGATTCCTACATGGAATTGCACAATCCTCCTGTCACACCCCTTGTAATCTAGGAAGAACAATGAATAATGAACCTCTTCCATCCTTTGTTTTGTAATATATTACAGGGGCGCAACTCCTGCATGACAGGAATTTGTTCCGAGAGACATCAGGAAAGCACACAGCCATGTGCCAGCTTGTGATTAACTCTGTCGGCATCCTTTATTTAAACCTCGGCTGAAAAATGTGGAATATTATCTTGTTTCATGTCCGAGTTAAAGCCTACATTTTACCTTTCAAACATTCACAAAAGCAATATCTTCCTCAAGGACAAGTGCTTAATGCACTTTTCTCACCATTTGTTTCATGCTCCTATATTGCATTTTATATTCTTTTTTTCCTTATATTTCATTCTTTCATAATGCATGTTCTTTTTGTCGTTGCTTTCGCTCTAATTTCCCTCAGATCCCCTCGCAGAGGAGCGAGGCGAGTCGGCGAGTCGCACTTTCTCGCCGTTTCGCCGCGTTTCCCCCTCATTAACCACACGCTAATTTAATCGACGCGGAGGAAACATCAGCGCTGCGCAGCCGCGCCGGGTCGCGTGTGTCTGCGCGCTATTGTGAGAGAGAGAGAGAGAGAGAGAGAGAGAGAGAGAGGGATCCCCCCCTCCTCTTCCTCCTCCTCCTCCTCCCCCTCGATCTCCCCCGAATGATATTTCGGGAGGAAACACATTTGTAACGCAGCACGTACAGTAGTTATACTCTCACTCCCACTTCCACCTTCGCGCCCCCACCCCCCCCCTCCACCCTCCTCCTCCTCCTCCTCCTCCTCCTCCTCTTCCTCCACCCTCCACCATCCACATCCAATTTACCAGCGTGCGATGCATTTAAATTCCTGGGGGGGTGTAGCCTCGCTACACGGCTCTCACATGACCGCGCTGCATATTATAAGCGCGTCGGAGGCCAATGGGGTTCGGACGTGAGAGTGACGTCAGCGGGGGGGGGTGGAGGATCGGCATGCCCCTGTGCGTGTGTGTGAGCGTGTGCGTGCGTGTGCGTGCGTGTGCGTGCGTGAGAGCCCCACTCCCCCAACACCTCCACCACCACCACCACCACCACCACCCCCCTCTCTCTCTCTCTCTCTCTCCGGCAGGCAGCTCTCTCTCGCTCCGTGCAGGCGCAGTGTGATCAAGTGAGCGCAGCTCCGCCGGCCTCCCCTCCGCGCTGAATGGACCAGATCCCCCGGCCACGTAAGAAGCACAGCGGCACCACGGGAGAGAGGATGTCCTGCTGAATCGAGGGATAGGCCTGGGAAAGTCGGCCGGCCGTCCCCCTCCTTCCTCAGCACCTCGAAGCAGCGAGACGCAGCGGCCAGGCGACACTTTTCTTCCATTTGGATTTTTTTATTTTTTTTTTTAAAAGACCGGGAGAAAAGAGAGAAGAGGACGGTCGACTCCCGCACACAAAGAGCCACGGCACGAAACAAAATTTTTTTTTTTTTTTATTATTATTTTTTGTTTTTCTTTTTCTTTTTCCGGATGGAGGTTTCTCCCCTGTGCGGTAAATGACAATCGCCGTGCACGGATATGATCCCGGGGAACAAGGCCGTGCACTGACCTGGTACTAGTTAGCCGAGGAAGCTAACTAGTTAGCTCTGCACCTGCTAGCCATCATTTGTCTGTCAAATTTCGGCTAAATCCAGCCGCTGTCGTTAGCTTGCAAAACTTGCTTTATACGTTTGTTGTTTTGTTTTGTTTTTTTTGCTTGTGCTTTTTTCTCCCCCCCCCTCCCGTTGCCCGCAAGCTATTTTCCATCAAATTGTTTCTGTTCTATGAAACGTGCCATACCATTAACCGGCAAGATAAGCTAGCAAACAAGCTGCGGGTTAACTTAGCCTCCATTCATTTAAAAGCTGACTTTTGGTCGCCTTTGTTGTAGTTTTTTTGGTCGGTGCCCGCCGCTAACGTTAATGAGATTGCAGCGGGTCTGTGCAGAGGGTTTTCCGTCGAGTCGGGGCAGTAGCCGTGTTAAATTTTTTTTGTCCGGCCTCATCTATTGAATGGAGAACAAAAACTAGGGGGGGATGAACAGTTGAACTGCAGAAAGAAATAATTGCAGACACAGTTTTGTTGTGCGAAAACCGACGAGCCAGCTTTGCCTGTTGACACTCTGTCGTATCGAGCAGCAGGCTGCAGCTAAATCAAGTCATCTGGTTTTTGTTGTTGTTGTTGTTGTTTATTTTTTTTTAATCTCTTCAACAATTGCTTAAAGCATTGGAGGATTTTTTTTATATATATATATGACATTGCACTGAGTTTACAACAAAGTGTTTCCCCGATCGAGGAGGAGGAGAAAGAACAAGGAGGAGAAAGGACCCCCCCCTCCCGATACTGTGGAGTTAAAACACTTATTCCTCATGAACATACAGAGGTCAAATCCAATTAACATTTCACGTTATGGGAGATCGCGGCACAAATCGCACGATTTCGAAGAGTTATCTTGCCTGAGGACTACAGAGTCGCACCAGAGCTTCAGTCCCAACCTCGGGTCCCCCAGCCCGCCGGAGACCCCGGACTCCTCGCACTGTATCTCCCGCATCGGGGACTACCTTTTGTTGGAGCCGCTGGAGGGAGATCACGTATTCAGAGCCGCCCACCTGCACAGCGGGGAAGAGCTCGTATGTAAGGTTAGTAGGCGACTTAGCGGAGTCCTCCTACTTTTATTATCCCCGAAATAGCCCCTCGGAACAAAATACGGAGTTCTCCAGAGCCCTCCGCCTTTCCGTCGGCGCTTTTCAGTCGCTTGCAGCGGCTCTAATTCTGCACGTATTGCCCCCCCCGAGTGTATCGAAAGCGATATTTTTTGAGAAAGTGCCGAGCCGATGTTAAGGAAATGCGAATCCCCGTTTGTCGACTTTTTAAATAAGTGCTTGAATTGTAAATAGAGAGCCGGCGGGGCAGCCTAATGGAAAAAGTGAATGGGCGAGCTTGCGTGGTTTGGTTTTGCATGATGTAACGTTGACAAAGGAGTGAGTAACCACGCACACACTCCCCTCGGTGCTACTCTCGCTCAACCACGGCTTCTCTATTTCATAGTGCAGTGTCATAATCACGTTATTATTTCACCTCGGGTTTCATATTTTGGTGCGTAAGCATGCCATGTTACACCTTTTAACACCAGAGATCAGTAACTGAAATCTTGAGGACAGTTGCATTGAAGAGATGAAAAAGCAAAGGGGGCTGAGGAACTTTGCAAGTTCAGCCTGCTACTGCCACAGTGGCTCTAGCAACGACCTCTCTAACCCTAAGAAATGAACTACTGTTCCTTTGAGGTTTAGGTTGTGGCCTTCCAGACCATTTATAGCCCATATTGACTTTCATATATAAGTGATTAAACAGGCGGGGGCGTTGACCCCAAGGTTCATTTCAGCTCAAAAAAAAAAAAAAAAAAAAAAAAGCTTAAGTGGCTGGACGAACTGAGATGAAAGTTACTAGCAACTCACAATCTGTACCTTTTGACTCGATGTTTCGTCATGGTAATAACAAACGAATGGCCTTTGGCACAGCCCGTGAGCTAACTGCTGTTTGACCTCATCTGCTTTGCGCAGGTTTCAATATAGCACCAATCAATCGCTGCCACCGGGATTAATCACTCCTGCCAAGCTGGTAGCCTAGGTCACAACTTAAGATCTCAAGAGCTCCGGGGTGTATTTGTATTGACTGCAAGCGGAGGAGCCCCCTCACCTGGTTCCACCGAAAGTCGATTGAGGGGTTACTATGGAAACAAAAGAGACAGTGCAACCCTGGGCTGCAGTACAATACTGTGCACTAACACGACGCTTTTACTTTGCCTCGATATAACCTCAATCCTTCTGCCAGAAGATTAAACACAAGTCTCGTGTCACGAGAATGTGATGTATTGCTGACATTTCGGTTACATGTTTCTTAATTAAAGGGCAATTTGAATCTGTTTTAGTCTGATTTGTTTGTCTCCACAGTGGGATAGGGAAAGAACTTTCTTAGGTTAAGAACATCTGCCAAACTATGTTAGATCTTGAACCCAAGAAAACCTAATGAGATAGTTGCACCCATAAGTCACTCTAGATAAGAAAAAAATAGCTAAATGGCTAGAATGTAGACTGTAAACATAAATGTGCTGCTTTCTTATGATTGCAGGTTTTTGACATTGGCCGATACCAGGAGTCACTGGCGGCCTACTTTGCCCTGGGCCAGCACCAGCATATTAACCAAATCCTGGAGATCTTGCTAGGGGAGACACGAGCCTATGTGTTCTTTGAGAGAAGCTATGGCGACATGCACTCTTTTGTCCGCACCTGCAAGAAGTTGCGGGAGGATGAAGCTGCCAGACTCTTCTATCAGATAGCCTCAGCTGTGGCACATTGCCACGACAATGGACTGGTCCTCCGTGACCTCAAACTGAGAAAGTTTGTCTTCAAGAACGAGGACAGGTGAGTTCTGCAAAAACAATTGTCTCTGTTGGGAATTCATTGTGGCGTTTTGCCATTTTTTTTAGTCCACTTTATCTGCACATGTTGTATATGATATAGCCATCAGCACAATCTGTCATATCTCCGCTTACACAGAGGATAGCGTGAACTAAGACAATACAAAACTAACATGCCTTTCCCAGATGTAATGCAGAGCACAGGAAACATTAGCCCCTTGTGTATCCCTCAGTTTTTGTGCACATGGCTTAGTAGGTGATATATGGGAAGTGGGTGTACTTATATATGGCTTATGGAATCACACTTGGAGGGATCATGTCAGGGAAATATAACCATTGAAATTATTCCATCCCAGATCGTCTCTTGAACTGAAAAGCATGGAAAGGCAAGTTACCAGGACTAGGTTTTACATGACAGATGAACTATTAAGCTGAGCATTTGCTTCTTTTGCACTTCTGATCAGCAAGAGGAATCGCACTTCCACAGCACAGAGTCACTGACGCCTGGTGGCAGAATTTTAAAACTACACCCATAACATCCAGGCATTTGTTGCCACAGCAACCTGACACCGCGGTTTTTATTAATGAAGATATTTTTTGAAATTTTAATAGAGACTGATTCACATGTTTAATATTTTTTCAACCTTTTACTTCACTGACCATCACTGACCATAAGGCAATGCCAATGCTAAAGTTTTTGATGGGAAGCTTCATTCTAGCCAACTCTTATCTAATACCCCATGGCAGATGCACAGGTTTCAACTCATTGCCCTCTGTCTGAAAGAGTGATGTCATTCTTTGGCACTAACTGTGGAAAACGGAAGTTGAGCTGCCTTACATTTTCAGGATGGGTCCAATGATCTTGAATGTCACTGCCCATGGGATGGGATGCCGAGTTCTCTTTCCCTCTTATTAAATGATTGATGTCAAGTGAATTTGAAAAAGTGATGGTGCTAGACAGTATTGGGTCGCATTTACTTCATGGCCTGTCAAGAATCTTCGTACACTGTTTCAGTCCTCTTTGCTCATTGGACACGAGAGTACAGAGATGAGAAAGTGAAGCTGCTTTAGAGACTAAAAAACTTTTCTGGCTTGAGCCCAAGTGTGTTACAAATGGATATAATGTATGCAATGAAAAGGAAAGAAAGAAGATCAGACATAAAATTATACCTGAGCAAGTATCCAAAGGATATGTTAACTTTCTGTTCTGATTTCGTCATGCTGCTGTTAGCCTTTGACCAGAGAACAGCCTGTTTAAAGAGCATTGGTCAAAGTTTGGCTTTGTGGGGAACCAAACACGGCACAGCTAAGCTACTTCAACGGGGCTTGTTGATCTCTTCCTTCTACACCAAGCTCATGATACATTTTAGTCACATCCTGAATAGCTTTAACAAAGACAATGCGTGACCATAAAAAAATAAAAAAGTGCTAAGCCTTTTTTTGTATGTTTCTAAGCCCCCTTAACTGTAATTGCAGGATTGCACGTCCTCCAAATAAGCTGTTATCCAGGGAGTATTATGCTGTATTTAAATAAGCACATGGCTCTTTCTATTACAGAGGAACAATGGTCATTTTGGCTCGTGGAAACAATAGAGTTTCCCCAGTATGAAAATGTGTAAAACACTTTGAAATATATTAATAAAGGGAAATGGCTATGCTGACAATGACCCAGTGAATGGGGTTATGTGAAAGTGCATTTACGTGTCAGAGATGGGGGGGTACTCTCTCGTCTTAGCCTTTTTCCTAGTGCCTCCAAGTAGGTACGATCACACACCCTCGCTCTTTGTCTGATGCATCATGTCTCATGGACCTCAAATGCAGATGGCACCATTTATATAGCCCCACAGTCGTCTTTTACCATGCATGTGGAAAATTTCTTGCTTGGGCCTCTCAAGATTCTTTAGTGACGATGCCTCAACCAACCATTATTATTATTATCAGCACTCGAGGATGTCATAGCAGCTAATATGGGGTTAGAGAAGAGAGCAAATAGAGGCTATTTTGAGGGGATAGAGCAGGAAAAGAAGAAAAATCAGATTGTCGGGTACTTGATTCTCTGAGTGAAACCATTCAATGTGTGAAACTCACGATGATTAGTCGCCCAGAAGTGTTTCTTTTGAATTGTAGAGGTCTTTTGGAAAACCCATTTGTATGTTGATACATTTTAGCTGGGCTTTTTCTAAGTGAAAGGAATTGTCAAACTTAAGCCCATAGTATTATGTGCTCTACTTCCCCTGACATTCAAAAGCAACGGATCTAATACACTTAAAATGTCCATCAGAGCAAAGTACCCCACTTGAGTATCTAGTATCTTGCGTTGAAAGTGTTTTTATCTTTTTTTTTTTTTGACATCCAAGCATGGAACTACGGTAGCAATTATCACTTGGTAACATTCACATTATCAGATGATCATTTTGTTGAAAGTGTTTTTTTGTTCCCCCCCTCCCTCGTGTGTTTCCAGAAGCCTCGTGAAGCTGGAGAGCCTTGAGGACACGTACATCCTGGACGGTCACGATGACTCTCTGTCAGATAAACATGGCTGCCCAGCCTATGTAAGTCCTGAGATCCTCAATGCCAACGGCAGCTATTCGGGGAAGGCAGCTGATGTCTGGAGTCTTGGCGTCATGCTTTATACCATTCTTGTGGGGCGCTACCCTTTCCATGACATTGAGCCTGGCTCTCTGTTCAGTAAAATTCGCAGGGGTCACTTCAACATCCCTGAAACGCTCACACCCAAGGCCAAGTGCCTGATCCGCTCCATCCTCCGCCGAGAACCCACAGAGCGCCTCACTTCTCGGGAGATACTGGAGCACCCCTGGTTCACTTCCTCTGGGGCACTGGGGGGCGCTGCAGTTCCCAGCAGAGGAGAAAGGGAGCAGGAGCAGATGGTGCCTGAGGTGAACATGGAAGAGGAGCTGGAGCAGTTCTTCAGCTGAGCAAACACCAAGCACAAACGGACGACCCCGCAACAGTCAGCTCGCCACGCTCACAGCAGAGCCAAAAACAGTAGTTTAGAGATTAATAGGTGAACATTTGTCACTCATAATAAAGGTGTTTCCATCCTGTTTCCTTTTCCATCATTTCATGGAAAACCTTGAGCCTGGCATGACAAATGGCATCTATACGTCGCCTGGTGATGCACCTCCTGTTCTGGGATGCTGCCACTGGGACATGCAAGTTGCAAACAATGTAGCAAATGTTCTTTTTGGTTAAATGTGGTGCTCATAAAAGTAGAGACACATTCACCATTTTTGACACTATGGAAAGCATGAAGGGACATAAGAACACAGGAAACCAAGCAGAACAATTCAAAATGAACTGCAACACCACACCTTTTTCTTGTAGATTTTCTTTTGTTTTTCCTCATAGCTTTAGGTGGTACCAATTTTAACCACAGACCCAGGGTCAGAAAATCACACTCAAGTTCACACATTGTGATTATCCCTGACCTGTGATCATTGGTTAAAAAATGGAGCACCTTAAATATTTTCTCATCATCATCATAAACATCGTCATCAACATGTTTGACCTCGATTTTGTTTCATGGTTAAGTTTTACTTTTTGTCTAAAATTTTACATTACTGAAACTCTACGACAGTCAGTAAACTCCTCGACAGCCCTGATTTCAGTAGTTTGTGTGTTCCCCTGTCTATTAAGCCTTTACCACACTTCAGTCATCACCACAATTTCATTTTTCATTAACATCATTTTAAAAAGCATCCTTTTTTTTGTTGTTTTGTATTTAAGCTATTCCAGTCTGTTGTTACTGCTGCTTTAATATCACTCCCTAAACCTCAATCTTAAACAGTTTTCTTGGTTCCAGACATGGCATCATGTACTCGATGTGTTAGGTGGATGGATGATTCCACCTCTTAAAATTAGCTTCCTCTTATTTAAATTCATTCTTCATTTGTAGGAACGAGAACGTAACATTTATTTAAATTGTAACAGCTATATATATACGTGTGTGTGTGTGTGTATGTGTGTGTGTCTGTGTGTATATATATATATATATATATATATATATATATATATATATATACACACAGACACACACATATATATGTGTGTGTGCATATATAAATGTGTGTGTATATATACATATATGTATATATATGTGTGTATATATACATATATACATATGTGTATATATATATATATATATATATATATATATATATATATATATGTGTATATATATATACATATGTACGTCTACACATATATACGTATATATATAAATAGAAATAAATAGAAAAATATATATATATATATATATTTAAAACTACATTGCAGGGTTTTTCTTTATTCAGAGATTCCTTTTTCATGTATAATGTAGGCAATATCTTGACACAGGACAGGCACAAAGAGGAAATGTCTGTCTGAAGTTTTATTATACACAATATCTTCTGTGCCAGTATTCCTGTGCCCTGACAGCCCATGCCACCCGGTCTCTCCCTTTTTCTTTTTAAAAAAAACTTGATACGAGATATTCAGTGATAGTATTGCTATGACATGCTCACTTCAGGACCCCATGTTAGTTTTCCACTGCCTGCGTAGGTTCTGTGAAACGATCATGCTCGGAATGGGTACCAGTGGACATGTCTTGTCGTATCTCAGTGTTACTTGAATTTGTGTTTTTATCTAGTCATTGGCATGTGCCCCATGAATGCTATAGCCTGCCAGGGAGAGAGGGAGGGGTGTTGGGGTGGGTGGGGGGTTGCTTGTTTTTTAAGAAAAGTTAAAAATATGAAAATTCTCAATTTGCTACTTTTCTGAGTTGCTTTTCAATAAAAGACAACTATTGCTTTTATTGTTTTTGTAGACTGAGCTACCTTTTATTTAAGTTGGTTCTAATTTGGTGCTAATGTTTAGTCCTTTTTGTTTCACAGAGGGGGGTGGTGCATGGTGGGATATCTGCCTCAGATGTTCTGATTGTATCGTAACAGATTCTGGTGTTTTGTCCAAATTTATTCAGTAAATAAATTGTGAACTGCTATTTGACTTTTTTCTTTCCCTTACATGCAAAATAAAAGCTGCTGTCCAACATAACATGCAGCATCTAAGCTGAGCAAAAGGAACAACCTCTTCTTGAGGTCCACCATATGTAATAAAACTTTACACTGTTTAGTATATTGTGTGTTAGATTGCTTGTATGATATCAATTTGTAATATTTACTGAATGGTCAGTAACATCTTAATTCAGAAAACACCCTTTGATTGCTTATGAAAAGACTCCTTTTCAGTAATATTTGACAAGAAGACTAGAAGGCTTTTTGTCACCAAGCCACAACAAAGTGATTTCAAGCTCTGTGGTGTGAGGATTTTGCTGTGCCTTTCATACAGCCACGTATAGAATAATTATTTTTCACTCCCAGTCCACTCTCAGCCAGCATGCCCTAACAAAGGCACTTCCCAGTTCACCCTGAGATTGCAATCACCGACAGAACTTGAATGGATTCCAAATGAGCGAGGATAAATAGGCTTTTGCTCTTGCTCTGTCGGCCCCACTTGCTCGAAATGATGACATACATGAGGCACTGGGGGAAAAAGCTCTTCAGCTGAATAATTTTCCTTGTGGCACTCTCATGTGAAAGCTCCTACTACAGTGTTCTCTGTTCAGTATGAAAGCTTTGTAGCTGTGGGGGACAGTGACCCTCTAACTCTGCTGACCCCATCCCATTCTTTAGTCCCTCTGACCAAGAAAATAATTTCAGATTCCTTTTCTTACAGTGCCAGGATGTTTGTGTATGTGGACCAACATCTTTCCGCACGTGTACCTCTGTTTGTGTGTGTGTGTGCCCATAGATCTTCAACCTGTTTTGTTAATGCAGGGTAATCCTGATTAAGGTTAGATCTATCAGACAAGGAAGACAGCTGATGTTACAACCCAAATGCTCACTATCTACCTATCAGTAAAGGATAAATTATCACACAAAGGGTTGTTAGTCATCAATATGTACTGGTAGACTTTTGCAAAAGCCTTTGCATTTCTTGGTTTAGATGACACTTTGTGATTCCTGACAGGTTGTTAAAAACCAAATATGATTTCACAAATGAAGCACTCTGACAAGCTTTGCAGGCGAACCACATTACTGTACTGCTGAGTATTCAGGCTGAGAGCTCAGTGGACAGGGAACTGCCCTCATAGACCTGAGCTAGCTATCCTGACCTCTAGTGGCAACAGAGGTGAAAGAAGGAATGTGGTACAGTGGAAATACCATGGTGGAAAAATATTCCATTAAAAACAAAAGTCCTGCATCCAAGATTGTATTAACTAAAAGTACAGAATATTATCTGCAAAAAAGAATCAAGAGTTAATTATTCTCATACTGCAAAACAGCCCCATCCAGTGATTATTGTATATGTTATTGGATGTTTAATACAGATGCATTAATGTAGGGCCCATTTTTAATAAGCCATCCTTTATAAAGGAGGTATAAGCTTTGACTAATAACATGATTATATAGGGTTATTAAATAATTTAACAATGTTTTATAGAGCAGTTCTAAGATATTAATAGGAAGGACTCTTTTGGTAGTGTATATCCTCCTTCTGCATCATACTTGTTCTCTCTCTTTAGCCTCTTAATTCATCACAAATAATCCTCCAAATGACCTTTTTGACCTTGTGGGAAAGGGCTGCAAGGCATGTAGACCAGAATTCATTTATTACTGAGAAGTATTAACATTTACAGTTGTAGACTTGAGGGTTATAAAGAACAATTTATTGATTACTTTTTAACATTTATGATTATTTACCAACTTTTGCTGATGGCTTATTTATTTTGAACCTTAGTTTGAACCTTCATTAGTCTTTATCAATGACTCAACACCTAGATATATTTATTTTCAATAACTTAGCAACCCAGAAGTTGTTCTTATTCAAGGTTACCTCAGCAATTTGGAATTGCACGTCCATAACGTTGAGGGACTTGCAAGAGGTGAATTTAAAATAAAAATCAATTCCCATAATTTAGCTCGGTAACATCTTTCATTAGACCACCTTGTCTGCAAAATGCCCAAGTCTTTCCAACCTCACACCTCCAGTAACAACTCATAAATTTTGTGTTTCAAGCCTATGTTTTCAAACATATATTCTGTATTTAAATTCTTAATAAATCTAAGATGAACTTTGATTTCTAGGCAAACCGTATTAATGTTTGTAGTTTTTCTAATTTTGATAGAATCTGACCTTTTATATAAATTTAGAGATTTCTAGTTACAAAAGTTATTACTGGTTGCAAGGGTAGAGGCCAAGACCAGGATTACAGACACCTACATTTCCTCCCTCACTTGCCTCCATTGCCTGTTGACAGGAATGATTCATCTCATGTTTGCACTGTTCATTCAGCACAGTGCATTTCCACAATCTGTCAAGCTGATGGTGAAAGCTGTTGACATTTCAAGACTCAGAAAATGCACTAAAAACATCTCCGACTCAAACTCTGTTTGGGCTACTAACTGATGTGTGTTTGCAGCTTATTGTAACACCAGGACAGTGCCTTCGCTATTCAGTTAAAGTGTAAAACCCCTGAAAGAAGTTTATTTCTTCCATTTTGGTATTTCAATGTATTTATCAAATATCCTTGGCTCTTAGTCAAAAGGAAAACTCAACATATACTCTGTGAGTACTACATTAACACTAAGTGGAAGATTAATTTTATTTAAAAAATGTGGATGTATATATGTATGTATGTATATATTTTAAATTTTAAACTTTTAAACATATGTATATATATATATATATCTCACACATAAGTTATGGTGGTGCTGCTGGTTCCAAAACATGTGCAGTGACCCACAGCTCTGCAAAATCCTGCTGTCGCAGTAATCTTCTTTTGCAATCCAATCTCTTTGGAGCTTAATATCAGTGTGAGATAACAGATATAGGGAGCAAGTACTGTGGGATATTTTCTCTGATGAATGGGAGATATTAATAATACTATCTCCCTGCTGTGGGAGCTAGATAGACCAATGCGTCTCAAAGCTGACAAATGGATAAATTCCCTGTTATTATTTTCCCCACATTTAAAGATGCAGTGTATGTGTTGAATAGGCTGACTGTTCTCTACACAGTCACCTGGTTTGCCCTAGGATGTTGAAGGCACACTAATGTTTGTTAGAGTTTATTCTAGACATGTGATACTACCTTGTATATTATGCTCGTATCAAGACGGGCATTCAGCCTTGAAACTACATAAACATTCTTAAAAAGTGAACAAACAGACTGACTTTGGGTGCAGTTTTAAAAGGCGCTATCCTCATGTCCCCTAACGTCTCCTCATATTTGTGTGTTTTCTTGCAAGGCCTAATTACAACCAACATGGGAATTAAGTCAGTAACGTCATTATGTTTACCCTTAAGCAAGGGTAGGAAAAATAGTAATTCACCATAAATTATGTCATGTTTCTCTGTTTAGGTAACTGTCAGAGCCAGAGAATGATATCTTGCTGTATAGCTCTTATTCCTCAGTTAATCCTCAACTCCTCAGCCAGAATGTAAGAATTCTGCAATTCAGTTAACTCTTGTAGTAACTCATGGGAATAACATTTCTGTCTCAGAGGGCTGAAAGTTTTTCTGTGTTCCACTGAGCTGCACCAATTAAGGTTAATGGCATGGTTGTGTAACGATCCTGCTACAATAAGGTCCCTTTCAAAGACCGCTGCTATTGTATCAGTGCTTTGGTAGAATACAGCCGTCCCCCAGTGGAGCCAGTAGGCCATAAAGGTGCCTCAGTGAGCTGGTCCCCAGGCGCAGCAAGGTGCACGTGGGTACCCTTGGGTCTTCTGGCAGCAGAATTTGGTGGCAGGGCACCAAAGAAAACATGTAGACAACAGATGGCCTCTGTTGTCTTCCACCCAGCCATGAGGCTTCTGCTGGCTCTGGGTTACAAAAGCTACTGAGCAACGGGAATGCAGAGAAGCTTGTGACTCAGTCAGGCGGAGTATGTGAATCATATGTGTATTCGTTTCCTTATACTGTAAATGAGCAGCAAGCAACAAATTGAATATAGAATTTTAAAACAACTGATTTTAATTTGTGAGAACAGTATATGTTCTTCCTATGTTGCCAGTAACCATTAATGTAGGCTGGTATTAAATTATCTTCAATAGTGAATATATAATTTACATTATCAAAATTTAAGCATGGCCCAGCTTTTTATATTGCATATCAAGTAAAAGTTAGTCCTGAAAGTTGGAAAAAGTGCTTAAAGATAATTGCTTTCAACACTAGATGGTGCTCAACAACAGAGTTTTTGATAAGCAATATGGACAGTTTTCATGACGGATACCTCAAATACAAAATTTTGTTTCGTACGTTCCGTACTCGCTGGGCTCATTTATAAAGACACATAGATGAACACATGTACAATAATTGCATATGTTTAGTCTCTCTTTCTTTATAAGTTTGGGGTTCAGAGGCAAATTTTCATTATTTATTAAAATAAATTCTGCAGGTGTGTGTCTTGTGTGTCTGTGAATGTATGTGCATGTACTGAAAATCATCACTAAAAATAACATTGTTAAAAAGAAAAAAAAAACTTTTTTTTTTTTGTTTGTTTATGTGTCCTATTCATTTAAAGTCCCTGAAAAGTGAAAAAAAATCTTAAATTTCTCTTGAAATAAGCAATAATCAAAAGTAAAGTTTTGAAAGAAAAAAGCCTTTTTAGTTTTTATTTATTTAGATTTCAACAGTTAAGATCTCAGATAATCTTGATAAAGATTTGGTCAGCGTGGACTCATCAGATTAGGCTGACAGTGGCCTGGCAACATGAGGAAACGATCCACCAAATGTCATCAGGTTTTGATAAGAATGTCGCTAGATTCTCACTTTGGCATTTCAAGTATGTCACATCATGATTTTCCGAACCCCATACACTAAAAACCATGAGAAGAGCACAGTCAAAAACATTAATACAAAAATCTCTCATGTGAAACAACCAGGTCGATTCTAACTTTGGCAGATATTTCTGTCTCTATGTAAAACCCCATCACTCATATTAAGAAGCTGACTGAGAAAAAAGATTTTCAGAAAATTTAACTCCCTTGGCAACAAACATCTACTAAACGAAAAACATGGACTCATCACTGCCATTTAAATGTTTGTGTAGTAGAAACCATGATGGTGTTTATTTGGTAATTAACTCTCAACAAGCCATTTAGTGTCAGTTCATACCCAAGGAAGCATGAAAACCTCCCTATGCTTATAAAAATTGCTCAGCCCAGTGAATAACAGTATATTAAACCCCAGGGACCCAGGAACTCAGGAGTGTCTCGGGCCTCACACGCATTTTAAGGAAACAGGGAAGCAATTAATAGTCAGGAATACATTTATTTGAGTTGCTTGTGTTTGAAACTTTACCCTAAAATGTTTGTTTTTATCAAGCGTTGCCCCAATTATCTGGTCAGTAAACAGCATAATCAGAGCCTCCAGATGACAGAGTAAATTGGAGAGTGGTCTTGCATGCTGTCCTTGGCTTTCACTTGCTTTTGTCAATACCCAATTATCCTCTCTGTTGCTTTCCCCCATTGATAGCACATGACTTAAAATAGCTTTTTTTGGGGCATTGTTTTCTAATTGCAACAATCCAGACTGACTTGATGTATTGATCAACAATTACAGGATTTAAACAGTGTAAAGGCGAAGGTAGGCTGGAGTAGAGGAGAGATCACAAAACATTTTCTTGCAGAGTCACTGCAAAAGTTATTTCTTTGGCTAGTTTGTCATCTTTTTTCCCCACACATGGTGATAAAACTATAGTGAACTGTTTCATCGGCTAGGACGGTTATATCTACTTTGGGCATTTGATAAAGCACTGGCCTTTTTACGAGCCTGAACGCTAAACCTCATATAGTAATTATTAGAAGTCCAGTCCTCCAGGGACCCCAGGCATGTATGAAACCACGTGATAAGTACCCCCATGTTTTTCAAGGACATTGTGTTTGTCTCACTACTGATCATTTTTATTAGAAAATGTATGTTACTACTGGCTTTTGTAGATATACTGTATATAGTAGGCCAATTCTATTAGATATAGAATATAAGAAAAGATTTGGCTAATGATAAAACATATTCTCAATATCCGACTGCATATCTGCTAAACAGGTGATAATCACCTCTCCCATGTCAATATAGGGTGGTAATGTTACTTCATGCTCTACAACATTTTGTTGTCACTCAGAAATATGGTTTTCACAGAGTGACAAATGAGGAAGACTAGAAATAACATGCTATTTTTGTCTCTATAACCTTCAGTGGAGCAACTCGCATTGCTAAATATCAACTGAGAATCACGGAGCGGTTTCAGTCCTGGTGGGCTGACTTGTGGACCTCGAAAGCTTTAAATCATCTGGCTCAATGAGTCAGAGTCTTGACTGAGCCAAATTGCCTGACTGTGCCCTGTGGGAGAGATAATTGGGTGAAACAGGTTGTTTTGTGCCTTACTGAGGTACAAGAGAAGCAGGAGAGAGTAGAAAACAACATGGCGTTCTCATTTTAAATAAAATCTCTGAAGCGTGCAGTGTTGAGTTTTTGTTCAGGCTGAGTTTAGGTTTTTCAATAGAGCAGCCAGGAGCCTGTGTTCCTGCAAATGGTTGGCAGCTATTTTTGCACATGAATAAAACTCTAATACTCTAATAAAACTCTATCGACTCTATAATATAAGGCTTGATTAGGCCAAACCCATATTAACGTGACTTGAACGAAATGTATGATGTTGTAATAAACCAAGTTTAGCTTAAGAATATATATTCTGAAAACACTTTGAAAGACACAATGACACCTCTAAATCCACCATGTTTTTTTTCTCACAGGAGCAAGCTGTGAACTACAGTTCTGCTTAGGCCTTTAAACTGAAACCAAAGCCATCATACAGACCTGACCCGACTGAATCCGCCTGACATCCTACAGCCGAATTTGAGCCCTGAGCCCATCCCAAAGCCCTGGGCTGTATTATTATTATTTTTATTTTATTTTATTTTTTTGTTATTTCTTCCTTAAATACAAAGTTATATAATTTGTTTGGAAAGATTTTCTCTCACATAAAAAAATGACTAATCTCAAAAGTAGGCTAATTGATCAACACAAAATAGCAGCGTAACAGCACCAAACATAGGCTAATGGCCAACTGTCGGGATATAACACTGTGGCTACTCCAAATAATTAATTTTCCTCCTTACAATTTAATAAATAAACTTGTTAATAGTTGAAAGAGCTATAATCCAGACCTGAAATTTGTCCCCCTGCTCTTGTGGAGGAGGAGAATTGAATCCCTCATAAATGGCTTTAACACCATCTAGATAACCAACCCGAGCCCCAAACTTTACACAAGAAAACAACTGGGACCCAACATGATGTTGGGACCAACCGGTTCAGGTCAGGTTGCTGAACTCTACTGTAAACTCACAATGACATATTATATCCTCTAAATCGGTATGGCTAACAACTAAGCATTACTGTCCTATTTACTCATTAGCTTACACAGAGCAACGTTAGCGTTTTTAGAGTTTTTCCACTGAAAACAGACGCCTGCTGTGTTGATTTGCTAATGACAGCTTTTTTGTTTTGTTTTTTCCATTTGGCCAGTTTACACACAATTTATTTATGAAAATGTCATATGACAGCTTTGATACAGACAAGTAAAATTACGGAGATATCATTTTGAGAAAGCTCAAAGCTGACATTAGATGAATCTGCGTTGCTTTCTGACTACCAGGCTGCTCACAAAACAGCACTTGTTGCCTCTTATTGTGAATATAAAATGCACAACGTAGCCTGTTAAGTGTACAGTTGCACTAACTGCTGGGCTGTCTTCGTGCCAATTATCTGGCTAAGTAAGAAAAAAATGCCTCTTGACCCAACTGATAACTCTGCTGTGTTTTTTAAATTCACACTCTGAGATGTACAGTTGTGCACACACAAAGCACCCACACTCAAGTGCACACTGACAATCAGACACAATGGATGCGAGACAACTCTGCAGAGCTGTGATGTAATTAGACTTGTTAATTGGAAGAGAGCCTTTCACCACCTGCGGCAGTTAGAGTGCGAGTTTGTGGTCATCTCTTCGGAGATAGTTCTGTGAATTGTTTTGGTTTCGAGGCATCGATGGTGGAGGAGGAATGTGACAATGCAATTTCTAGCTGCTCTAAAGTTAAACCTCAAACTGCAAAAATGGCTTGCATAAGAGGACATTGTGATCAATTTGCAGGGATTATTGTCATAGGACTGGCAATTTAATTCACATTCCATCCATTAAAAAAAAAACCTTCTTCAACATCAGTGCAAGAATGGCAGCCATTCAACCACTTACTAACCACCTGTGTTCACTGACAGGCAGAAAGATAAGGAACGTCTTGTTAGACAGGAGAAATATTTTACATCAAAAAACAAAGGCAAGGCAAGAATTGCTTTGATGGTTTCAGAGTAGCATAAATGTCATTATGATTTAACGCAGGCCAAGTACCTGCACCCAAAGGCTCTCCTGGAACAACATTTGCATTTCTGAAAACTTGACATTGCTTCTCAAGCCTTTTTTCACAGGAGTAGAATCGTCCTGAATATAAATTTTTCCTAGACTCAATATGCTTTTTTTTTTTTTTTTAATGCCGTGAATCCTTTTTTGAAGATGCCCTGAATGTGCCTTGTTGAGGATGCTAACATTCATTGATTTTCCAGGCTGATCAAAGAATCATAGCAGCTAATTAATCATTTAAAGAAGCAAATTCTTTGGTGGTCAGATCATGATTTGCTAAAGAGAAGCAGTTCAGAGACTGAACCTATGCTGTTTCTTTGCCAGATGGATATGGATTTCATAATGGATAAACACAGACTCAGTGTCTGCTTCATTTCCTTCTAACAGGATACATCTATTGGCTCTCCCCTTTTCTGCAATTCTGCTTAAAATAATATTACCAGCATGAGTCTCCCTCACAAGGGTGGGGTCTCTTTTATACTCTTTCATAGTGGTACTCAATAGGGGAAAGAACTATACATTATATCTGCCTAAGCCTACAAAACTGATCATGAAGAATTTAATTCACAACATGCAAGGAAAATATTTTTTTCTTTTGAATTTTTCTTCTCATTAAAACAAAGATGTGCCATCATGTGTGCAATCCTCCAATATTTAATAATACAAATAGCATTAACCTCATAAATTTAAAACTGGTTTCAAGTGGAAAACTTCTGTCTTCATGTTTGAGTAAATGTTACAGCTTTTAAAACTGTTTCACATACTCTAGACTAGAATTTGCTCCCCCAAAAGACTAACCTATAATCCTTTAACTGAGGGTACAGTAAAACAAAATGACCCGTATCTAACCAATGAAAACAATGTGTGATAAATGTATACAGATTATAAATAACAGATGTGAATTACAATTCCTCATCTCTTCCATTGAGTTTCATTAAACTTTACATACTTTTATGGCACAACATACCAATCACTTATGCATGGGAGCACACATCAGGGAATACTTTATCCAGGTGTTTCCAGTCCACACTGTTTATTCAGAACTGAGCTGAGGCTGGATGTACTACCATATACATATGTATAGTCCTAATAACTTTGTACACTAATCAAGTACTTTGCCTCTAAAGTATTTCTAGAGACCTCACTTTACTGACATAGATTTTGCTTTTCTATATTTCATACCCTGTCTGGCATTTATTCAGAATCAGTTTGCACAAAAGTTAAAAATACAAAGGTTGCACAAAACCTTTAACTTGTTTTGTTGAGGCAGTTAGACAATGTGGAACTGAAACACATGGCAGAAGGATCATGGGAACGTCGCCCACTGTTTGACAAGGATTTACTGTACACTGTCCATAAAGGAATAGCATTAGCACTTCATTTACATGAAGTGGCATTGATGTCAAAGTGCATTTTACAACTAGGCTGATATAGAGCCTGAAGTAAAATACAGATTGATAGAAGGTGATCGATAGTCTGTGGGAATGAATGAAAGCATCAATGAAGAAAAGAAGAGGTTCTCAGTTTTTCCACGTTTTCACATACTGCCTTTGCTGTCTCTATTGAACTTGACACAAGCCTCCTGCATGGAAGACATGAGGCTCTCCTCTTTATTTATCAATTTATGGTATTTTTTCATTCCATTCCACTGGATTATACAGCAAATAAATCCACCACCAGCAAGACAAAGTGATAGTCAGACTCACTGAAGCGACTTGTTTTTTCCTTCTGCCCCCTGAGCCCAATTACTGTTGTTTATAGGCTCCAGATTTTGTCACATATAGGGTACAGTAAAAGGCATGAGTATTACAGATCCCTGTTGAATTTCTGGCACTCTAGGTAAGCATTTGAAAAATAACCTGTAAAGGTAACTAAGCGAGTTTCTACATGCCTACACGAACAAAGATTTATATAAGAGGTTTTAACTTTTATTCAGATTAGCCTTAGACATTTGTTTTCCAATTAGGCTCTAGTTTAGTTTTTTAATTAAAAATTATATGCTACTGTTAGCAAACTTGTCACAAGTTCTCATAAGTATGAATATTCCTTGATTTTCCTCTTGAATACAAGATATCTGCTAACATAAAAGAATATATATAACTGCAATGACTTTATCATATCTTTACTTATTTTGTATATCCCAATCTGCTTCAATACCAAATTTCTAATATTGCAAAGAACTCATAGGTTATCTATGCTTATGCTATCACTGCAGATACAAATATGCTACAATTTATTAGTTATTGTTGTTCCCTGCCTCTTTTTGTATTGCATCTTAATTAATGCTGCCATTAACTGTGGAGTTGTACTGCACACCCTGCTCAACCTGCCTTTCTCTCCTCCTGATTTCTGAGTCATGCTATTAAATATAAGCCTATCATCATCAAATAGTCCCACAGAGTTTGCTCCATCATTGAACACGATACTCATTTTCCTTTGGGGGAGTCATTCCATAAAACCAAGATCTCAGATAGGGAGCTTTGTTTTTACAATGTAAAAGTCCCTTTTAATTCAAACTAGGACCTGCTGGCTCAGATGAGGCTCACTGGGCTCTACAGCAAATTAGCACACACCATTGCCCACCATTTCACATGCTGCTATGACTGAAAGGCGCAGATGAAAGTCTTCTGAAATTATTGCAAAATAGAATTTGACCCTTGATAAGGCCCACTATCTACTCTGCTGAGTGTGACATTTTGATGCCACACTGGATGCTCAGGAGTGGGAAGCATTGAAGTAATTTTTACCCAGGCATTTTGGAGTGCATATACTTAACTTGTCTGCTGATAAATGATGATGATGGCATTTATACTCTGAGATGGTTAAAAGTGACCATTTTACTTTTTCAGAATTATCTTGCCTTTAGTGAATCAGCCAACATCCGTTCACACATCTCAGATAAACATTTTACACATCTCTATATACTGTATATGTATATGTTAAGCAGTCGATAGTCTTTATAGAATTTATTAACTATTTTAAGGATGTTCTATAAAAACATGATTGATATTCCCAGTCGTGGAATGTAACTAAGTGCATTTACTCAAGTACTGCACTTAGTCGCAGTTTTGAGGTACTAGTACTTTACTTAAGTATATGTGTGTTGTACTGCTTTATACTTTCTTCGACTTCACTACAGTTTAGAGAGAAATCTTGTACTTTTTACACCTCTCCATTAATTTTAATGGGTAGTTACTTTGCAAACTAAAGGCTCAGCATGTGGATATGCTGAGTGGACCTCTAGATAGGTTTAAGTTGTGTGGAGCAATATTGAGAATAATGGAACATTAACAAATTCAGTGGACTAAAAAAAGATAATGGTGTAAGTTGTCCTGCCCTAAGAGGTACAGCAAAACCAACAAAAGCATTAGATGTCAATCAAACACTATCAATACAATCAAACGGAGGTTACAGTATGTTTACATTCAATGTTCAATCCAATATGTATCCTTTAGCTGTGACAAATATTCTGGATATATTTCCTTTCTCAGAAAATATTAGCAAATCCAAGTTCAGCATTGCTTACATCCAACAGTCTTCTTCACTACATATGCTGGCATGCTAGAATTTTTTTTCTTAGCACAGTTCTGCATCCTTTGGACCAGTGGAATCACGTGAGACCATCGACAGAACTACGAAACCCGCATGAGGATGCTCCTGCACGAGATAAACATAACGGGTTCCAGCTCCAAACAGCTCCATCGTGCTACTCGAGGTCAAATACTCCATGGGAAACCTTTAAGTAAAGGATCTGAATTTAAGGTTACTGTGAGATTATACTTTAGTCATACTGTATTAAACTTTTGCAGTATGATTTAACTCAGACCCCTGCTCAGATGTGTGGGGCTATATGGTAAATTATGTGATGTCACCAAACTCCATACATATATATATACTCTCTCTATATAATGAGCATGATAAAGTTCCTCCACCTTAACTGATTTTTTGAGATTTTAATCAAAGTGCACGTACACGCCAACACAAACCTGAGAGGAGGACTAACCAAGTAAAGTAACTGAAAACACTTGTGTGAACTCACCATGGATATAGACAGTATTGCCAATAAAGGAGCATTACAACAAATACAACATTAGACTTTAATACATTTAATACATTACAACCAATAGATTTAATGGATTCTTCATTTTCTGTCAGCAACTGGGTGATAATCCATCAGATATGAACAAGTAGCCCCTTAAAAGACTTTAAAAGAGGCTCTGAGAACATGGGCACTAGTTAAAGGTCCTATGTAGTCAAAAACCATGGATTAAAAGGTTCCTGTCTGAGTTAATTGCCCCACAAGTAGTCTATCTAAGAGGCAGTCAAGATAAGAACTAGATGAATTATTTGAATGTAAAAAAGGTGCTGCAACCAAAGCTGCTAAATGGAATTTAGGCATTTTTTCATTTTATTGTTTGCACCAGTTTTTTTCCCCACCGTGACATATCCAAAATGTTGACTATGAAAAAGGCCCGTCCTCGGAACACTTTTGTCATCCGTTTCTAACCCAATGCGATGCCATCTTCGCATTGGGTCTTTGCTTGCCTTTGTCCCTTTGCTCAGTATGTTCATGGAGAAGTGGTTAGGAAAGCAAAAAGGGGCATTGATTTTAGACCATTTGGACCCAGCCGGAGAGAGCCCTGCTGATTTCCATTCTAGTCATCTAATCAGGGCCTGATTTACAACTAGGATGCAAAGTGAATTTAATTGTGAGCGTTTAACCACCAGGTAGGATGGGAAAAAAAAACCCAGCAGTGCTCTGGAGGCTGAAGGACCGAGATTGAAAAAAAGAAAAAAGAAATTGTCAGGGGGATGCTTTTGGTGCGATCTTGACCAGTGGAAAGCGCCTCGTGAACATTTTTTAAGCATGTCCCCATAGCCAGAAATAATCTTTGAAGGAAAACAGATGTTACATCGTCGGAATCATTGATTCTCTCCGGAAAACCGAATGAAAACGTCACCAGATGTGGTCGTGCGTGACCCTCCGGAATTCCCTCGACGCGTCCCCGAGGATCCCAGGACCCTCGCGTGTGCGTGTCTCTCCATCGCTAACGCGTCTGCTGCGATTAACAACGCCGCAGGTCCACGTAATTGCGCCGGTCGGCGGGAGGGAGGCGCTGTAGGGCTTGCGTGCAGCCAAAAAAAAAAAAAAAAACAAAGCGAGAAGGGGAGGAGCGGCGTCGGGAGTAAAGTGGCCGCACGGTGTGCCAGTCGGTCCGAGCAGGAGCCAGCGTCTCAGACCCGCAGCCGCCGCCGCCGCTCAGCGCAGCGCACGGAGCCGCGTCCGACAAAGTCCCGGCCACTCCGCACGGTGACGCGCAGCGCGGAGCACGGACAGGCCACCAGACCGACCAGCGCGCAGCCGCCGCCGCCGCCGCAACAGCCACCGCCGCCGCTGCACTGTGTTTTTGCTCCTCAGCTGTAAAATGCAACAGCGGTCTTTGCGGGATAAAGACAGCGTTCACGCATAAGCGAGCGTCGTAGCGGAAAAAACAAGGACGGACGCCGGGGGGACAGGAGCAGCGAGCGGCCGGGTAGGTAAAGCGCTCCGGGCAGCGTCGGTGGAAACGGTCGCCACGCTGACCGCGGGGTACGCTCGATTTTGACGTGCTTTGTGTCAGGCAGGAGTTTTTGCACGGCACACGGGGCACACTCGTCCTGTCATGAATGAATGAGAGGGAGGATCGTCCCCCCCTCGCCGCCACACCGGAGGCGAGGGGGGACCGTAGCCCGCCGAGCGGTGCGTGCGGGGCGCTCAACGCTGTGCGCAAGCGCTCGGGCTGAGGAGGAAAAAAACTAAACTTCACGACTCGGAGATTCTGTGTGAAACAGTAAGAAATAAAAATAAAAATAAAAATAAATAATAAAAGAATAAAATCCGAGGTAGTGGTAGGTGGTGGCACTAACGGCTGGTGACTACTGCAGCTAAATGTCCTGGGAAAAAAAAAACCCCAAAACATTAAAAAAACATTTCTTAATATAACTTAAACTCAGTAGCATGAAATAAAAGCTCAATTTATGCAAAAAGTCTTACGTCGATAGTAAAATTTTGGGCAAAACAGAGGAGCTGGTGCCCCCCTGTTAAATGTTCTGTATCTTTTCTTACACCTTTTTGAATTTATGCTTGCATGTGTTCCCAAAACGGACAGTTCCACGGGCCTAAATAAAACAGACTGCACTTGGCAATATTTCTTGTTGTATCCCAGTTCCATGCTCTCTGCAATGTGCTCAACCCTATTGTTATGTCCTAAAGATGTATATAACTTGTAACAGTACCCGTGCTCCAGACAACAAAGCATTACTCATCTCAAGTCCCATGTGTTTTTTTTTTTTTTTTTTCACAGTGAAGTGCTGTAGTCTTGGTTGCGAAACATAAGTCTGGTTGTGAGGGACACTGCCCTTTCCTCACAGAAAGTTACTAATGAATATTGAATCCATTTATTTACAAATCCTGCCATGAACTACTGCTTTTAATTTTCCTGGCAGGTAACAAGCTATTGATAAAAGAATGAAGCTGGTACCAGACGTGGGATTATCCCATTTGATGTGTCGTCCGTATTTAGCATGATTTATCGTAAACTCTAATACCCAGCAACACACTTGTCAGTCCTCACTGGTGTTGGAACCGATTCCTGTTTACGAGCCCCGGCGTGAGCGTGTGTTGCTGTATATAAATAGTTGTACAGCCTCGAGAGTTTACTGTATGTGTTCCTGTTCCTAAATGGATGTACCCCGGTGTTGTTATTGTATTAATGGGCCAAGCATGTGGGGCCAGGAGTAGGACACACTTCTCTGCTGATGACATTTGAAAACCTTAGCAGGCTATCGTGAATCAAGGCGGGGGATTAAGGGCTTTAGTCCTAGTCCTCCCTGAACAGGCAGGGAGCTCTGCACTCGATGAGGTAAGACAATTCATTTGCCTCAGAGCCGGGGCCATTTAGCAGGGGTCTTCTCGCCTCATCTGCCTGCGTATGACTGAGAGCTGTCCCTGCATATTTAGAATAACCAGTCACCGTAGGTGGACGATTATTCAGCAGCATCAGCAAGCCATGTACAGAGTTGTATATTTTTTACGTGTTAAGCCACAGAGCCTCTTTTGTCAGGCAAGGCACACCTCTGTGGAAGTATTGTGGTTTCTGTAGTTTGTCACATGCTTCTTTACAATAAACTCAATCAGGGATGATCCTTCTATACCAGACACGATTTAGGTTGGGCCGGGGAACCGCTTTGGCCAGAGGAATTAATTTAGAAGGTACTCTGAGGCATTTATCCTATTAGTAAAGGCCAAGTGAAAAACGACTGCTGTTTTTACAGTCAGCAAGTTACAATACTGTAGCTCAAGGCCGTTTTTTTTTTTTTTTTTTAAATTTCAGCAAATTTCCCTAAGGACGAGAGCTCATTTGCAGTGTAAGGACAATGTAATCTGAATGTTGTGAATACTTGGCTGTAAATAGTGGCAAGGAAGGCAGGACAGATGAAATGATGTATATTCTTATACTTGAAGGAAATTGTGATCCGCTGGTTTTGCCTGTGGTGATGGACTGCAGTTAAAAGGAGCCTAGAAAACAGAAGCGTTGCCAGGCTTTCACAACCAACATGACCGCAGAAAGCCAGGCTCTCAGTGTTTTTTCATGTAACAGCAGTCAGATAAACATAATGGTGCCTCAGCTGCTGTAAGGCAGCAGCATGGAAGAGATGGAGCCATTTCCACTGTTTCGTTTTCAAGCGTGTACACATAATGCATCTGTTTATTGAGAAGCCGCTCTCCAAAGAAAAATATTAATGAGTGAATGTAGCCGGCGATTATGCTGATTCTGGTGGAGCAGTGTGTGGTAGAGGGCCAAACTGGTCCTACCTGCCACAAATCAAATTTAAGAAGAACAGCAATTGTGCATTTCTTTTGCCTTACTAGACGATGAACTCCATTTTCTTCAAGTTTAAAAATTGTGTCCCTTTTGTGATCACGTTACACACATTGAAAGACATGATTTTTAGTTAAAGCTTCTTTCGTGGTCAGTTTGAGTCTGTGCGCATATATACTGTGTATAGTTGAGCTTATAGTGAATATGTCATTCAGCTAAAACGTTAAAATCGACCCATGCGTAGCGTTGATACATTGAACAGCTTCTACACACAAGGATCTCACGCTCTATTTTGGAAGCTGTTCTTTGTCTTTTCGAGTAGAAAAATTTCAATAGGTTGGGGGGGGGGTTTCTGTCGTCATTTGCACCACATTAATATCTGCGTATCTGCGGTTAAAACGCTGCAGAGTTGTGATCAAATTCTTATATGTTTCTCTGACGGGAGCCGACAGTGAATTGACATTTGAAAGATAATTTCAATGTGAAAAAGGATCAGGGTGTAAACACATTTTCAAAAACATTATTCATACAGGTTATGCATACTGTTTGTATTTTCTACTAAATTAGAATAACTGAACTTTTTGTATTGACTTAAAACTTGCTTTGTGTTAGTTTTTAAAATTACCTCTGACATCAAAGAAGAATAATTCTTTTACTTGTGATTGTCAGATGGCACCACGAGAATACCCCATGTAAAGGAGTGGTCGGAGCATCTGCAGCATATGTTATAGCTTTTAGTGAAATGAGTAAAGATGGCTTCATATTAGCAAGAACAGCCTCAGTGTCTTTTTGACCAGACAATTCAAATTTTATGAGGGCTGTGTAGAAAGAAAGTAAAATGAGATAGATGCAAATAAGTTCTAGAGGTGCTGGTAGGTGCCCCCCCCCCTGAGCTAACAGTAGCTTGTAGCTTACAGTAGCTTCTTATTTCAAGTACAGGCAGGAGAGCGGTATCAAAAATTTTGAATTCCAGTGTAAATCGGGTCTTCGACAATGGTTTCACCAGCGGTGTGCCATCAGAAGAAGAAATGTAAGTGACTAGTTAAAGCTAAAAATAAACATCAATCACCACAGTGGGCTACTGTCTCTGGGAGCTCTGTTGACTACCAGCCGTTGCATTGATGGCTTTTGTCATTTTCATGGCAGTGTCACATTGAGAAAGGCTGGGGCTTATCAAGCAGAGGGGGAGCAGAATTTCTGGATGCTTGCGCATGTACATTGTGGATAATTTTGGGATCTTAGACTGGTGACTAGCTACAGACGAGTGTACCTGTCAAGCTGCCCTTGACTCACCTTCCACCGCTCTGATATCAGTAATGATAGCACACATTGTTATATACATGTGCAGATGCATGTGGAAACTTCAGTTGTGCGGTAGAAAATAACTTCAACAGTCTTTTTTTTCTCCCTAAACATTAACAGCTAGTTGTAGCAAGTAAATGAGAAAATTACACTGTGATTTATCATCTCAAATCGAAATCGTCTTACTAATCACCTTGGTTAGGATGTATTTTGGAGCAACCTTTAATTACTCCTCTTGCAGGGAAAACTTTTACTGACATGTTAACCATGTAACATGATACCCGAGCCTTTTAATTTGGTTCCATGTTTTAGTTATCATATTATCTTTTCGTTTCTGTTCATCAAGATGTTGGGCTATCTGTGCAAAATCTGCAATAAATTAGAGAAGTTCGAGACAGCGTATCGAGTGGAAAATGCATTGTCTCTGGACTGTGTCATTGTCGGTTAACGCTAAATAGTTTGAAGATAACCACATGTGTCCTTTTAAAATATATATTTTCCTCTGTAATGCACATTTGATATGTTACTGTTTACTGTCAGTTCAAAGGAGTAATGCTAATACTACTTCAACCAGGAAGGAGTGCAGAAAATTGCAAGAGAGACTTTCAGCACAGGAAAGACAGGCAGCACAAAATCATGAGACAGGACAGGCCCTGAATCTAAGAGAAATTTGCTGCTACTACTGTCATTAAAAGTTGTGTTTTAGTCAGGCCCATTTTTCTCGTTGGTGTTGTAAACAGTTGGAACGTGCAATAAGATGATGAATTATGTGTTTGAGGAGGCAGTTGGTTCTTCGGCTGTACTTACCCATGTGTAAAAGTCAACACATGCCACTGGCTGACAAGTCTTAGGTCACGGCCATATACTCCCTAATTTCCCTTTGAATTTATTCACCACATATATTTTTTTTTCTTTTATCGTCCTTGTTATAATGCCACTTGAAACTGTCTTTTGAATATCCCCACTGAGGATTGCATTAAGAAATACAGCCTATCCCATGCTATTCTCCTACCCGACAGGTAGGAGAATAGCAAGGTTATTAAAGCATTAGCATTGTTTTTTCCTTTTCAAGTAGACATGCTGATGTGAGTGGCAGTTAAAGTAAGCAGGACCAAACTTAGCTTATATTTACCTGTTGAAGACAACAGCTGCGTCCGGGCTTTACCCGTGGCCTGCAGTTGGTTAATTGTTCTGAAGTGGAACCGAAGCAAACTCGATGTTGGTGGGTCATTCAAAGAGATCCGGTCGCTTATTGATCATGGTGGGTTTCAGGATGTCCTGGCCATATTTATTACCGTATGAAAGGTAACAAGCTTGATGGGAAAAGAGCTGAGAGCATGCTTGATCTGTCTTGAGTTGGTCGGCTTTGCATAGCTTTGATATAAAGATGATGAAGGAATTTACTGTGAGAGGCAGAGGATGAGATTTAATTTTCCTCTAAGAAAAGCTAATTGAGGCCATCTTTTTTGTCATCAGGTGTTCAAAGTGACACCTGGGAATAATTTGTAACTGTGATGTTTGCAGGTTCTATTAATATTTATTTAAAAATATATTTCTCTAGTCAAGTTATTTAATGAAGTGCTGTTGGGAAACATTGCCACAGACTGGATAAATTGACGCTGGTGTTTACTTTCTGCAGTACAGTTGACTACCATCTGAAGTAAGAAAAATTTGAGTTATTCCTCAATACTAACATGTATTACTCCTTTTTCCCACTGCAGCCTTTAGGCTTCCCTCATTGGGTTTCAGTGGGAAAGGGATCTTTGCATGAATATGCTGCTGAATATTTAGCTTGATTAGAGGATATTCCATAGCGTAATATACTTGATAATATACATGGGGCAAAAGGCCATGAGCAGACACTGTATTCCCAGGCTCTTTAGAGATCAGTGAACTATGAAAGGCAGCCTCTTCAGCTGCCCTCTTGAACACAGTCGCATAAGGGCTAGTGATGCTGGTATCATATTTCTAAAATGCCTTCAGTTTTCCTGTTTAGAGACCCAAATAGTCTCAAAATGCACTAAACCCTCACTCTCCTACATCCATGGAGATTTGAAGCCGGTAGCCAACTTTGAAATGTTAGTTAGGATCATTTTACATAGGTTTTTAGCTTTAAAATTTAGAAAATTTGAATGACATTTGATTGGAGTTAAATTATTTTTAATTGCTCTTAGCTTATGTTGGTCTATGATAAAATATGAATTTTTAAAAATTACCATATAAATTGGTGTATATTATTTGAGCATTTTGTGTATTTTGTACATAATATAGATGTATATTAATGTAACTGATATACCATAGAGAACATGCAGATGTGGATTAGTAAAGAATAGTTTTACCAAATTTACCATCCACTTTCTTTTACATTTTTTGATCCATTTGCTTGAACAAAAATGCCCCTTCTCTAATAATAGAAGCAACGCCAGCTTCTCATAAAAGCCTTGAAATGCTCAGTCTTTTGTGGAGCCATCCATCTTGTCCGGCACATATACTGTGCACATACCTGCCATATTTTTTGACAACCGTGTATTAGTCCATGTCTGAGTGATATTTTGGCCTTAATATTTTCTATGTAGTCCATCAGCCACGCTTTCCAGGAAGCAGATCAAAGCTACAATGACCAACAAAATGCTAGTACTCATTAGGCTCTGAGCAAGCAAGCTGACACCAAGAGCCAGGGCCAAGGGCCATATGTACAAGATAAAGACCCAATTCCAAATTTACCCATAGCTTTAACTGAATGTAATTTCATGCAGTGTTTGTGAATATTTGGTTTCCTGCAAAAGGAAAAGCAAACTTAGTCTATCTGAGGAGAAAAATTGAAGCTATTACCATACTTTTTAATACGCAGGCAAACTGCTTAAATTCACTTGACATGTTTGAGGACAGGGGGTGAGGATTTGATTTGGACTTGAACCCGTGAGGCTGGGCCCCTGCAGCCTGTGAAGCCGCTGTGTGGTGAGTGGCTCCATGGGGGGCAGGTTAAGCCTTTTAGCCCCATAGGATGACGCAGCAGGTTTGCTCCATGGATGAGGGAAAGATGGGAAGGAGGTGGACATGGGAAAATCGTTTCTATCGCGTAGCTCATCGCCACTGCCATAGCCCCTACCTTTTTATCTCTTTTATTTATTTATTTTTTGTTTATGTACGTTCCCATTCATTAAACCTGGCTAAAGAAGTATTTCTGACAGCTACAGCTCCTGCGGCATCTCTTTTATGAACCATAGGCATTTTGATAAGGTGTATTTTACTATCTTATCTCTACTTTTGAATAAACATCATCAATAATAAAATGTAAGATCTATTTTAGGTATGTCTGGGCAGTTTAAAAATGTACAATACAGCAGACATTATTTGAGAGTGCACTGGCCCTTAGAAGGACATGGATGTATTATGTAATAATTTATTTGAAATTGAATAATTGAATCTGCCTTTAGGAGTAGCGGAGCTTAGAGAGAGGCCTGCTGGAACAGGGTTTTGAGGTGGAATGTCAGACTCAAACCAGCTCTGTGTGCTTGAGGCGAACCAGACTTCAAATTACTTCAAGAGGAAAACAAATTTCACCGGTCACTGAAGTCACTTGAGCTCAATTCCCCCCGCCTTTCTTCTGGGAACCATGGGAAATTAGAATAAAACTATAAGAGATTTGCTACTGTCTTTTGAGTGGTTCCACTACATAACAGCGGCATATAGTTTATGTTTTGCAGTAATTGTGCTATGGAGTGTTTTTGCCTTGATTTGTCATTTGTCATGGTAATCACAAGAAACAAATCATATTAAATGTTTTTAAAACTATTTGGTGTCAAGCAGGCTTTCCCAGTAATCTTCTGAAATCATTATACGACCGTTATACATTTTAAAGAATAACCAAAAGTGACAGGCTTTTGTTTGCCTGTATCTTGTGATATCACTGCTTCTTTATCCTCCACAATGTGTTTTATTTTGAGGAATCTGCTCATTCTGCAACTGTAAAACACTAAATCATTTATCTCTGGTGAGGAATGAATATGTAAATAGTTCAGTTAATGGAAGTATACATAACAGCGGCTTACATCCATGTCTGATTTGCATACTCCAGCAGTGCAAGTTGAAAGGTGGCTTTTGAGTTAAGAGGATACATAAATCATGTGTTCACAGGAGGGGTGAGGTGCATCTGTAATATCATCCTATTTACAACCTGTTTGCCTTAGCCTAGCTGTATTCTTCCAAGGACTAAAATGGCTTATAAAATATTGGGCCCCATCCCAACCACCTAATACTGTGATGCATGTACTCCAGCGCTGATTAATTCATGTTGGCAGTAGATTTTCCCTGCATAAATTCCTGCAGCACAATGACCAGGGTCATTAATTATATTTAGTAATTACTGCATGACATCTGGCAACACATAATAATGAAAGGCTGTTTTTATTTGCAGACTGTTTTCTAAAATGTGCCCTTACCGTCTGTCAGGGTTGTCTAGCTCTTGTTGGTATGTTGCTACATTCACTGTAACTGGTTAACAGTGGGTCACCTAGATATCAAAATAGGGTTATTTTTGTATGTACATAGGGGTTAAAAAACTTAAGTAGCAGTCACAGGAACATTGCAGATACTACATTTAAATAGAAGCTTAGTTACTTAACCTCTCTTTACATCTTTACAGTTCATTAGGATGGACTTGAAAGTCAAGCGGTGGCTGCTCATATCGGCAGCCAAGGAAATGAACAGTGAAAACCAGAGAGAAAGTAAACTCCTGCCTGGATAGAAATGAAAGGCGATGTTCTCTGCTCCGTCTCTGTGCAGTTCATATATTTTATGTGTTGCAGTTTTGCTGTTTTTTGTATTCAAAGACACACAGACACATGGACGTTTGGCAACAATAAAACTGACCATAGTGTTAATAAGACGGCGGCTGAAGGTGGCGTTGTAAAGATATCTTTTGTCATTGCTTGGTGCATGTGGGCCTCGGTGTAGTTTTATAGCTTTCCTGAACAGACATTTGTCTCTCAATATTTGCAAGATAGGCCTATCCATTCCCCCCTCTCCAGACATGAATTTGTTACCGCTTGGAAATTTTATGAGAGAAATCTTTAAACCATAGTTATAGCAGTTGCTGGTCATTTGGCAGACTGGATGACAAAAAAGCAGCCCAGATTTTTCAGTTTTAGGAGTCGCTCCTTGCCCTGTTTTCCCGATCATATTGAAAATCTTGAATTTTGCAACAATACCTTGACCCTGAAATCATTAGTCCATTTGAAAACATCACCAGCAGCCTTTTGAGAATGGAGCAAATGTGATTGCAGCCAAGTTTGATTATTAATGGCAGGTCTCTATCTCTCAGGCCCTAATTGGTCTCTGCTGATTGCTGAGCGTTCTGATTAAGAAATGCTATTAAAATTGATGTATTATGCTTCCAAGGGTTTTTTCACAGTCAGATAGCTGCTTCAATCAATTGATAATTACATAGATGATATATTGCTGGGGTTCATTTTGACAGGTTTACAATAATTAGCATGGTAGAACTTTTTCTGTATGTCCTGTAAATGAGAGAGAGAGACTTCTTGTGCAAAATAAATTGAAATGATTTCCTTGAATGACATATTAATGCTGAAGCAAAACCCCCAAAATCATTTCAGATTTGTTGTTCCACATCAATCCAGGTCCTGTAAGAAGATTAATATTGTCATTTTTTTTTCCCAACATCTTTCCCAAATTATGTAGTATTTATCTCCTAATTATCTGTTACTGTTACTCACTCAGAAGGGACTTTTTTTTTTTAACTCAAACTGCTTGTTTTCCATTATGGATATGCAGTAGTTAATTACGGGAAGAGGAGACCAAATATGAATCTATAGGGAGAAGTCAATGAGGTAGTTAATAATCTTGCTTTGTGTGGAGTTAATGGAAAACATCTCTAATTTCATGGCAAAGTAAACAATTTTCCTATGGGGCTTTAACTCATTTTGTAGTACAGGAAAAAAAAAACAAAACAATGAAATTTCAGATTTTGTTGATGTTCATGACATTTTAGAATTTTTGTTATATTAAGCCCTTTTGTCTTTGAGACTTTATTTGGATTATTTATATTATGTTTATTTATCAGTGTTTTATACTACTTGATAAATGATCGATAAAAGAGAGGTGATAGCTGAATATAATGCATTTAGGTACAATTTTCTTCACAACATTTAAAAAATATTTCCTATGTCTGTACAGACACATTCTAACTTTTGTTGGAATCTCACTTAGGATAATTTGACACGGTTATAGAAATAACCATATGTTAGAGCTTCTTTTTTGGTATCACTCTCCATGCAACAGCAGACACTTTTTACCTCCATAAACTGATGGTGGAAAGAACTGGTTTTATACCAGCAAGCTACTGTCTTTTATCATCCTCTTGAGGGGGATTTGGCAGGGAAGCTTTTTCCATTTCCATTCTCGCACAATCATCACGATGGAAATCAGACATTTTTTTAAGAATAAAGAAACAAGCCTTCATCCATCATATTTCAACGCAAAAAAAAAGGAGTCAAAATCATGTTCTACAACCTATTAAGTCCCACGTGATGTATGTGACTGGGAAGTGGAGTCAGCAAAACATTATGAATGAGCAATCAATGATGTTTCACTTTTTGAAAAGGTTCCCCTGTATGCTGCGTCTCAGACATATGGTTCTACTCACCAGCACATTCTTAGAACTGTCTATATCATCAGTGTATTATTTTGAAGGAAGGCAGATAATTTGATTTTTCCAGTAATCTTTTTAAAAATAATTTTTGGCAGAAAACCTTAGGGACAGCTGTAAGAGGAAGTGGAGATAAATGTACCTGTGTAAATGCAAATAATGTGATTACTGACTGCCCGGCATAATCACCTGCCTGCTGGTTTTCTGTATTCCTGCAGAGCTCCATAGGAGTTTGAATGGAAGAAAAAATCTGCTCTTGGATTTCTTCTCAGCGGCATTTCATCAAATTCTCACAACCGATATGATCTAATTTACCCTTTTGTTTTCTCTCTTGTTTTCTTCATCTACCTCTGCTTCAGAAAGAGATTGACCGACTATATTTCCCAGAATGACTTTTGAGAACCCCCAGGTGAACTTTCATAAACAAACCTGAGAAATTTAGCTGTGTGTTAAATGTGTCGCCGGAGAGAAAAAGCAGTAATCCCTGGGAGGGCAGAGTAAGTGAGGATTTCCAGCTGAGAAACAGCAGAATTCACAGCCTTTAAAGTTCAAGATGGCTGCATTGCTCTCTGGTTTACGGAGGCTGCTCTGGGGGCAGAGTTGTATCTCTTTCTGATCTACGATGGATCTGTGGGGTTGTTAAAATAGGATTAAGATTTTTTTTTTTTTTTTGGATTGAAGATTGAGTCATTTCTTCGTGACATGAATCTTTATTTCTTTAATTTACTGTGATCATGTCATAATTTGAAATGATAAAGTATATCTGCCACAGTTTTAAATTTTTTTTTTTTTTTTTTGCTCTTGTTTTGAACAAAAAATGTCCTTGTACACTGATTCAAAGACGAACAAAAACACACACACACACACACACACACACCCACACATACACAAAGACCAAGATGTGGTGACTTCCAAAGGCTGCCACAGTGAGTAAGTCAGATGATTGTTGGTTTTATGAAACACCAGCGCCATTGTTACGTTCAACAATGAGGACCTTTTGAAGTGTCTTCTCCTATGCAAACTCTCTCTTCTGTCGTCATCTTAAAAACAGCAGAGCCTTCATTTTTGCATATAATTGTTGTAATTTTTTTTTATTTGCTACCAGTCCCTGAGTGCTTTCTCATCTGCAACCATTTGCCTTCAGTTTGACCTTTTCCACTGCTGAATTATCTGGCGTTGACCTCTAACGTTCTCTCAGGACAAGTGGAGAGTTATTGATAGGTTTTGCTCAGTCGTGTATGTCTCTGTGGAGTCGTTTATCTGTTCTCCAGACCAAAGATTACACTAATAAATCTCTTGATGCAGATTGTTCTGCACTTGAATGGGTTTTTTTTTTTTTTAATTTTTTCATTCTTTAGAGTGAAGGGATGCCTGGTTTTTCATCATTAACAGATGGCGATCATGAAAATATTAGGACCAGATATATAGATGTTTCATTTAATTTTCTGTTTAAAGCATCACCTCAATCACCAACTGTTATTGTTTCTGCAGGTGTAGACGGCAATACTCAAAAGATCTAATTTATCTGTGATGAGCATCCCCATCCACCAGAGACCAAAGGTACGGTAAGATATGAGAAGCTTATTATCTTATGTCCCATTAAACGTTTTAATATGCTACAGACAAACCACACAGCATGGAACGACAGAACAATGAAATACGAGTCAGTCATATTCTGCCTTGTTATTTTTGTTTTCCCACAGAAAATACTGTGGACAAATGTCAATTTAGTAATCCATTAATGTTATGATGAAAAAAAAAAACTTTCTGTGAGAAAAAATAAATTGGACTCTATGGTAACACAACAAATTCCACTTTCCCAATCTTCATGTGCAGCACTTGATCCTTTGATGCAGATTATTGTGTTTAAGTGTACATGTTCTGTGGTGTTGGCCTGGTTTAGTGGGGGGTTGATCGTCCGGAATTATTTGATATACGGCGTCATTATTTCTGGTTGACTTCCCTGCCGTGTCCAGAAAATGAGCTATGTCTGTCTTTGTTTCTCCTCTTGCAAAGATCTCGCAATTCTGTCGGCAAGAAAAAACCAAGTCAGGTCTCCAAGCAATTACGGGGTTAGAGTCTGATCGCAGGTCATTAAGAGATAGGATTACTCCTGGACAGCAGGAACCCACAAATGTACAGACCCCTCTGGTGGCGTGCTCACCGCTGATGAAATAGAATTGAATTAATGGGGTTGCCCACTGCGAGGACTGATTAGAACGACATACTGCCTTTGATCCCTGAGCGAGGTGACCGGGCGTGGGCGCCACAGGCACATTGGGGGTTGGAGCTTGTGTGTGTGTGTGTGTGTGTGTGTGTGTGTGTGTGTGTCCGTCCTGGGTCAGTACATCACTGATGAACAGGAGTCTTTATTATGTGTGCTCTTTGCTGGGGTTCAACCCTCACCGGGGGGCTTCAGGTGTAAAATAATTCTGTGGTGTTGGGTCTGTACTCTGCGGAAGGCTGCACATACCCTGGCCTGTGGTCCAAGGCTGTGGTATTCCCTGCGGTGTTTATCTCTCACATTTTGGCAAATGAACCGTACTGCTAAAAAAAGCTCACCTGCGATGATACCTGCGACTTGTGTTCTGTATTTTAAACCATAGTAGTTGCATCTAGTGTGATTCTGTAGGCTGTTGCCAGTAGTCCAAAATATCTGGAAGTGAAACAGCGCAACTCATAAACCCGAGACTGTTTTGGTTTACCACTAGTATTTACCACTTTGTTGGTTCGAGTGAAACTTCACATGACAAATTACCCAATACCCAAAATATACAAGTTGATGAGAACCACTTGAGCATAAGATTTAACCTTTGTGGACCAGGGTCTTCTCTACCTCAGCCAGTGTACAACAGAACTGCTTTGTCAGGAGGTCAGACAGCATCTGAGACCCCGACTTTCTGTATTTAACACTTCAGCATTCACACTAAATTCATGGAGGGCCTGGTCTGGTGTTTAGAGGTGAGAAATCCAATTTTCACATGGATTACTGCCCATTTCTTTGGTTAATGTTTTGCCCATGAAATGCGATTTTGTGTCGTCATCAGCCCATTTAAGGAGAGTTTCAGCTCAATGTAAAAAAGTGACATCAACTATAACCCCTTCACTGAATATCACAAGAAAGGTGTTAATGGTCTACTATTTAATAACCTGCATTAAATGCATCTACCCACTAATCGAAAATGTACATAGGAATATCTTAGTCAGTGGTTACCCACTGGCTATAAGGTGTCGCCATCCGTATCCATATACCCATAAAGCTCAGGGGTTTTTCCATTACTTGGTGTGACTGTTCTTACTCCAAACAAACTGCACCACATTTAGCTTGGCGTCGCGGACAGGTTTCCATTTTCACCACCAGGCAGGCCTGGTGTGGTTATTTGTTGCAGAGCCAAGTCTGAATGCTGCTGTTCTCATTTAACTAAAAGTGTAAGTGATCCAGAGTTTGTTTAAACCACTCCAGACCCTCTTGGCCCGACTGTGCCCTAAATCCTCACAGTGGAGTGTGAGGAAAAAATACAAAATCTGAATGAACAAAAATGCCCCACTGCCTACCGAGACTGCCTGTTGGATCTAAGCTGTATTTATTTATTTCTTTATTTATCCATCCATCCACACACCTGGGAAGTAATGTTCATCATCACCCCTGTTTGCCCAGCAGTGTGCTGTTTTTGTTGGGACCCCAGACGGTAAGCTGGAGCTGTCTACCGGAATCAATCTCAAGGCTGCCTTGAGTAATGATAGATGACAAGCTTCTGTGAGGAGTAAAACAAGTCTCCTGGTAGCATGCAGAGCCACTCAGACAAAGGTACCATCAGCTGGTAGCCGGCTGCAGTAGTCGTGGAGGAAGGTTGAGCGGTCGGTGGAGAATAAGGGACTGGAGGGGACTGGGGAGAAACTACTGTGAAAGAAAGCCACATCTCTCCTGTTGAGTGCGCTAAATTATAGTGAGACATGTGCAGTGACTCTTTCCTGTCTGTGAATACTAATAAAACCAAGTGGTCACATTTTTTGTAGCAGAACATGAAGTTCCACTTTGTGCTAGTGTTCAGGACTAACCTTGACTTTGGATTGAGCATTAAATTTTCATTACTTTTATTACTGATCTCATTTTTCTATCTGTAGTCATGTTAAGCGACTGTTTGGGAGAGGGTCCACGGCTGGCATGCCATATACCAGCCAAGACAAATGGAAGACAACATGGTACCTGAGACAAGCATAACTGAGGATGTGCAGTATTTCAATTGTAGCATTTAACATGGTAACGCGATATTGCAAAACCACATTAATTATTCGGCCTGATGGTCAGGGTTTCAAGCATAAAATTAGGATTCATCCTCTAAGAAACCATTAATATCCACAGCAAATTCTGTTTAAATCTAGCCATTAATTTTGTGACTCAATTTGCTTCTGAAAGTTAAAAAAAAAAAAAAAAAAAAGCAAGTAAGTGGCCCTTTTGGTTCAAATTATTTTGTCACTACTGTTGCTAGGTTTAGGACTTCACTTTCTCTGGCCTTTTCAAGCTCAACTACAGGTGCAAATAATGATTATTTTCATTATTGATCATTCTGCAGATTATATTCTCAATTAGTGACTCTTTTAGTCTAAACAATGCCAGAAAGTGTCCAAATTCAGCTTCCCAGAGCCCAAGGTTAAATGTTTTGTCTGTTAAAAACAAACAAACAAAAACAACTATTAACACCAGTTAATTATTGACATTATCAAAGTTAGAGAATTAATTGATATGTTAGTTAGAAAATGAATCATTCCCTCTCTACTCTCCATCATGGACCAAAGTCTTAGTCAAGAGCTAATTTTGGCCTGATGAAAAAAGCTCAGTGTCACGAAAATAAATAATAACAATGAATAACAATGAATACTCATAGAAATTTTCATGGCAATCTTGCCAGTAATTTCTGATAATTTAATCTGGACCAGCATGTTTCGCTGACCAACTATAAGCCTCACCTTTTTATATAGGTATATTCCTTTTAGCTATTGTAGTCCGTTCAACTATATAACATCAAAGTTTGCATAATTGTAATTAGAAAGAATTTTCAATGACAGATATCTGATAACAGGGGATAAAAATTAGTTTTTTGTTTTTGTTTTTGTTTTTTTTTAATTTTAGGAATGCATAATTGGTCCTGAAAAAATAAGTAGTACATAATTACAGTTTGTGCTTATGCACACATGTGCCGCTGCCTCATCGACATCCCTGTTGTGAGGAGCTAAAGACATTAGCATTTTTAGTTGTGACTCATGGGCAGTCATGTGTCATCTCCCTCAGCCACATTTTTTCACCATAGTTAAATGCAGCAGAAGTAGCCTTATGTCATGTTATACGCTCTTCTGCACACACATGCATAAACACTGATGCTTTCACACGTACCCGGTTATATTCTTGTCACATAAACAGTGAGGCATTGTCTCCTACACGCCCCTGGAGTGATTAAGACGTAAGGCACTGCGGGAGTCGGCCCATGGTTAAAGGAGCATAGAATCCTAACACACACACACAGGCGCGCGCACAGACACACACACACACACACACAGAAACACACACAAATACACACAGCAGGGGTTTGGCATGGCATCTTATCCAGGCCATTGAGGCTAATATCTGTGAATGGGGCATGCTGGTACTTTCAGTAGTACTATCAGTTTTGTCTCTTTTCCGAAAAGTGCCCTCAGGGACTGCCCAGCATACACACATCATAAGGGAGAGGAAAACTATGTGACTAGTTTTATCTGCAGTCTCCTCAATCAGGAGTAGAGAAACAGACAATAGACAATACCCCCACATGTAAAATCGTTTAAGTTTAACTGTCGGATCAGGTTTTGCTCAGACGAAAAAATGTCAGGAAATTGCAGTTAAAAAGGCGAAGCGTTCTTTGTTTTGGCTCCACACTTTCACCATCATGTACTCACAGTAATATTTACTGTAAATAACCAGTTATATAAGCTCTGTTGTGCAGTATTTCAGATAACACGTTGTAAATTGAATTGGCTAAAAAGAAGCCCATTGCATTTATAACAGCTCCATCGTAAGCTTTGAAGCATGGAAAAAAAAGCGCAATTTTTTAACTAGTCTGATAATGACATCTGGCCTTCCCCTGAAAAAAACTAGTTTTAAACATTTTGTGTTTTATTTTGTTCAAACCAGAGAGTGAAATTAAAAATTTCTTTCTCGATAGCGTTAGTCCAAGATGGGCAACAGTGACATTGAGCTCAAACCAAACATATGACAAAAACAAAAAAAACAACCAAACAAACAAAAAAAACCCCTCTCGCATCTCTTTGATTTAAACTTTGCTAGCTGCAATTTATTGATAGAATCATGAGCCGAAGAAATACCAGGCTTTACAAAAGCACATTAGCACATTCAACTGTCAGACATTGCCAAACAAGCTTTACCAGGTTGTATTCATTTATTGAAAGACCCTCTATTAATACCTCCTTTTATTCTGTTTTTAAATTGGCAATTCAGCTGAGGAATGCAAATCAAAAATAGTGACATAATGTGAAGAGAAAGCTGAAAAATGTTCAGCATCACCAGCTGTCCCTCAATCCATCCATTCATCCAAGAAATCCTGTCAGCCATTGTGTCCCTGAGCCCTTTTTTGCCACACCTTCATTCCCCCTTTTGGTGAAGATGTCCTGCAGCCTGACAGTATCAGCAGCAGGCTTTTCCATTTTAGGGCATACAGTGTGTCTGTCATGTCAGCTGTCTTTGGTAAGAATATCTACAACTGAGTGCCTGCATGTGCTTGGCCTTCATGGAAGTGATGCCATATTGATTTTTCTCTGTTCTTAGGACATGGGGTGGTGTTTATTTCAAATTTGAGTGTGTGCCTTTGGTTGCCATACAAATGTAAGATAGTCATTACACCAGATAAGATACAATGGCATGTCAAAATTTCTGTTACTGTGAATAGTTTCGTGAGGAGAAAATGAACTTATATCCAAAAGGCATGAAGTTAAAGCTGAAACATACTTTTCATCATTTTAGGAAGGTTAGTGAATTCTTTTTGGAGCACCATACAAAAATCTTAGTAGCCCAAGAGATTTGAGATGTCACCTAAATTTTAACAAGGCCTCGGAGCTTAATTAACTTTTAGACTATGGCTTGTTCACGATCACTGTTAGAAAAGGGCAGGTAATCCAGATTTCAAATCTTAAGAAATACTGTGACTCATTGAACCTTATTCCAACAACCAGTGGCCATGTGCTCCTCCAAAGAAATCTGCCTAGAACTCTGAAAATTAAGATAATTGATGCTGGAGGAAGCAGGAGAGGGCGATAAGAAGTTAGAAAAGTGTTTTCAGGTAACTTCTCCTCAGTTTGTGATGCAATTAAGAAATGGCAGTTTACAGGAACGGTGGAGGAAAAGGCTAAGGTCTGAAAGACCAAGAAAAACTTTAGAGAGAAATGCTTGTAGGATTTCTAGAAAAGCAAATCAAACCCATGTTTGACTGTAGAAGACTTTTGGGAAGATTTAGCGGAGTCTGAAGTGGTGGTGCACTGTTCTACCGGGTGCCGAATTTCATGAAAAAGAACACCTCCAACTGTTAGGACACAGGGGTGGATCATTCTGTGGGCTTTTGTCAAAGCCTGTAGCATGGGGATTATTTTGCTGGTAGAGGGTAAAGAGAATTCAATTGAATAACACCATATTTTGGATGCACACATTACACTGTCTGAGGAAAAGATGAGGATGAAAAGAGGATGGTTTCTATGAAGGGATAGTGATCCTAAACACACCTCAAAATCCACAATGGACCATCTCAAGAGGCCAAGCAGGATGGTCTTGCCATGGCCCTCATAGTCCTCTGACCTTAACGTCATTTAGAAGTTTATGGATAGACCTCAAAAGGGCAGTATATACAAGATAGCCTAAGAATCTCACAGAACTAGAAGCCCTTTTGCAGGAATAATTGGTGAAAATCCCTCAGACATGAACTGCTTTTTGTAGCAGCTAAAACTATGATACTTACCAAAGGGGGTGTCACTAAGTACTGAGTGTGTAGGGTGGCCAAATTTTGTTTCCGGTCATTTTCCTTTTTTATTATTTTCGAAAATGTAAAATCAAAGTAAGAAAGTAACCTTGCTTAAAATACTGAAGAAATGTGTCGCCTTTTAACTTTTTGCATTTATCTTTTACTTGCTTATTCACAGTAACAGAAATTTTGACCAGTGGTCCGCAAACGTTTTCATGCCACTTTATATTGTTTCACTTAATGTCTCCTGCAGAACTCAGCTTCAGATTGATTATAAACAGTGTGTGCTTCAGGAACAGATTTAGAGGTTGTTTAATCTTTGCAGATCGTTATTGGGTTTTTGGTTTTATCGTTTTTACATCTGGTCAATAACATTGTTTTATTTTACTGTAATGTCCAAAACGATGCTTACACAACGTATATATAAGACAGTGCCTACACACTGTATTATGTAGTATCTGAGATGGAAATTAAAAAAACCCATAACCCTTGATTGAACCTTCCACTTTGTGGCTCACTGAAGTTCACTGAGCATTTTAAAATTTCAGCTGACTCAAGCTGTTTGGTGAGTCAGAAATATAATTTCTTCTCCGTTTGCCTTCTGGGTTGAACTGTTGCACACTGCACCAGCTTCCTGTCCAGTTCAAAAACACTCATTGTGAATAGCCATGGTCCACCCGCTCCAGCCCCTGTCAGATTTACAAAGATACATTTGAAAGGAACCAATTTCCATGCCCTGTATGAAAACTCCTTTTTAACCTTAATCACATCGCAGCTCTGTAGGGACCAAATGTTCTCTGCTGAAATTAATTTCCCAACACGGACTTTTATCAGAGAATTCAAATGTACCTTCTTATCATCTGTGGTCAATGGGTCTGCGTGAAAATTTACTCTGAATTAATTGTGGGTATCATCTGCCAAATTTTTATTTGGATATCTCCCTAATGTTGACATAAGCCTTAATGGCCATCTGCAGAGTGCAACTCATTATGGCACATATCTCTCTTGGTACATATGTAGGGGATGTCTCAGATGTTTTACGGCTTTTTCCACTGCTGTTCACAAGCATGACTAAGGTGCCAACGTTAGCGTGCTTGCTGGTTCTGCTTGAGGCAGAGAAAAAACTAAGTGCATTTTCCACTTAAACAGGGACGTCAGAGGCTGGTGTCATTTATCCAAATGGTTATAGCTGAATTATTTCAGCGGAGATGGGGGTACTAATACAGACATTAAGCAGCTGAGTGATTACTGCCATGCTACAGGTCATTTGCAGTTATGCATTTAGCCAGGCTCTTGAAAATAAAGATTTGTCCTGCATCTCTCTCTGGCCTTAGTGTCAGTCAGGAAGCTCTATCAGTAATTGCACCTCTTGATACAGGTAGTACGTTTGGTTCACATGTGAGACTATTTAAAGGATCCTCATGCAGTTTTATTGATGGGACATGTGCACAGCAGATGTCAAAGAGATTCTATATGGGCTCGGCAGAGGTTACCCTATACTTGTAAATGTGCATTCCTGCACCATATGTGTTTTTCTTCAACTCTGCCCCTAAAGGCTGCTACGAAAATCCTTGCATTTTGCTCAGACAAAACAAATCAACTTTCAGTTTTAATTCCTTAAAATATTCCATATATAATATAATATAATGTATAATATAAAAATATATATGCGCGCGATGCCTGGCCATATTCAAACCACATTATGGTTACCAGAATCAAAATACAGCGTCTTTCAGTGCTATTTTCTCAAAGATGTTGCTTAAGAAATGTCCCCTACAGATTTCATTTGATGTATTGATCTAAGTCTGTTGACAACACACTGTGCAATTTAAAAGAATCCAGTATGACTTCACTTGTGTCTGTCACAAACCTTTCTCTCTGGAATTTTATTTCATCATATCACTTACGTTCCACTCAATTGTTTTTTGTGTAGGATTTGGTCTTCGGTAAGTCTACCTCTTCTGCTTTAGTCAAACTTACACACGACCCACTGAGATCAGATTAAAGGAGACATGTCGAACACCACTTAGTTGCTCGCCTGGAGCAAAGTATGCTAAGATGGAGCAACGCATACAGTGTGCTGCTCTATGACAGTTGAATGGGACGGTGATTTAATTGGGACTGTCGCCTGTAATTGATGTAAATCTTGTTTGTGTGTATGGTTTGTGGGGCATTTTAGCGCAGCCATATTGTAATGTCTTTTTATGAGATTTTCCATAATCTTGTTTTCTCTGGGATTGTTTCTGCACAAATGTTCTCAGTTTTCTCTCCATTTTTTTCCTGGCAATGAGGTTTCTTGTACTAATACTATATACTTGATCGGAATATACTGATCATGGCTGATGGCCATCATTTTCTACTTCAAACGTTTCAGGCAGTGCTTGTAAATCCATAACCCTATTGTTGTTCACTGTTTTCTTTTTGATAAAAATGAATAGATAAAGGAAGTCATACAACAGAAGTCATACAACAGAAATGTAATACAGGCTATATCTGTTCATGAAAAGCTTTTAATTACCAAGCATTACCACGCATATGTAGTACTTGAAGTCTGTACTGTGCAGTGAGATTATGTACCAAAATATCTGATTGGGTTATATGTAGATAGAGTATATGAACAAACAGGTGGTGAAATGAACCAACAAATTATACATTTATTGATATACCGAGCCTGATCCTTTACCTCTTAATTTACTCTCAATTTCTTAGTAACTTGAATGTCCAGCCTTCATCTTCATCACACTAGGGATAACTTTAGTTTGCCTTACTTTCCCCCAAATATTACCATTTTTTTTTCATGCCCATCACAAAGACATGGAACAACTGTTTCTAGGTAGAAATTACACTTCCTTTTTTCTCTGGGGAATGAAATTTTTGATATTTGTGGAGTGATTTCTGCACATCCAAGCTAAGAGCTGGCAGGAACACCAACTTGTGAACCATAGGCCCTTCAACTCACAGACTGCACGCATGCCATCTGCACTCTCTTTTCTTTTACCCACTCTTTCTTGAAAACATTTTCTTTTAAATCTTTTTACCAATTTAGCCACTTCTGGGCTGAGAGGAACTCTTGTTTTGGTTGTGAAAAATCAATAGCCATTACAGAAGGTAGAGAAAGAAGAAGAGTAGAAGAAGAAGAAGAAGAAGAAGAGAGACAACACACAAGAGAGGGAGAGAGGGAAGGGAGAGTGCTATCCCTGTCAGTCTGACCCTGCCTGACGGCTGTCATCTCCCTTAATTGCTTTGCTAATATCATTCCCACTCAGCCTGGAACTAGGTCAGCCAGGCCCCTTTGCTTGAGCTGACTTAAGGCTGTCCTTCTTCATGATCTTTCCCTCTCTTTTCCTTTTTTTTTCCTTGTTTCCCCTTTCAGGCACGCCTCCATTAGAATAAAAACATACTATAGGAATAAGAGAAACATGCATTGTTTCCGAGGTGACCTGGGTTTAGATTAATCCAATCAGAAACATTTTTTCCCAGCAGTAGATAATCATTCTTGCACCCTGCTCTATTCTGGGATGGGAAATAGGCTTGCCAGAATTAACCTTTTATATTTCCCTCAGGTGATGCAGGATCTGCTTTTTCTTTGTCTACCATCTTTCTGCTATTAGCACCTTCAGGTCAGACTACAAAGCTTTTTAGTAACAGAGAAGTTTAACATTGATAACTTAAGCAAAGAACATGTTTTGCTGTTTGTTTTATGTAAGTCTTGATGATTAGAATTGTAGAATTATTAATTTCTGTAAAAAAATTTGCATACCGTGCAGTGGTGTCATCAAAACATGTCGTTAAGGAATGGACTATAAGTTTAATGCAGTTGATGCAATAAAGATGAACTATTGCTGCTGTTTTTTAGCAGGGTAAAATTGTGTTTGGAAATTTTAAAGCTGCAGTCAGTAAGTTTTATACATAACCATTTATTTAGAAGCAGTAAAAATATATTGGCTGTTTGATGGCAGGATGACAAGTCAGAAATGTAGGATCACCAGCAACCCTGTTCCTCTGCTTTTGGTATTTCAGAGTGAAATGAATGGAGACCATTTGACCATTGAGAAGTGTGAGGCAGACTTCAATCACTGTTGCGTGAGTAACTACTAAATAGAGCCTGAGGGGTCAGAGCCTTGAAAAATACGAGGTGTATTATTTGTTAAGATGTGAATTTCTAAAGATTTAATCTCATTTTGTCCTCAGCTCATATAAAGCAGCTTAATGAAGTCCGGAAAGCTAACTGCATCCTAGTTATTGCTGCCAACACACCGTGGAATTCTGTATGAAATCAGTCAATGCTTCAATAATTTTTACTGTCACTTAGGTTTATATGACAAAACATTTCTGAGATGACATTTAATTTTTCCTTCTAGCTTTACTTGGCAAACTGCCCGCTGGCTAAAGAAAATAGGCGCAGTGGAGTTGGTGCTCTATGGGGATAAAGAGCAGCTGCTTTAACCCTCAGGGAAAAATGGCAAAATTATTAATTTGATTTTGTGAGTCTGTAATGGTTCAAAGCATGTATTTTTCCATTTGCCCAGTGTAGCTTGTATTTCTGCATACCTGTTTGACCTTTACAGGTAGTTCTATTAGCACTAAACCTTACAGTTTTGTTTAGTACATAAACTTTAATATTGCAATGCTACTGTCACACTTGAATGCAACAAACAAATTGATAATAGAGGTATCCGTAGGAAAAGGCAACGGTTTTCACCATTGAGGTGTTTGAAAGCTTGGTCCTCTTTGTCTCTGTTGTTTACATCCACAGTTGTGGCTACAAGCAGCCATTTTAAACAAGGTAGTAAAGCACAGACGAGGGACAAGGGGCTAGTAATTGTGTCAGCGGCAAGGCTCTAAGCCAGGAACTGTCAAGTCCTCATACTTTCCCCCCGCTCCTGGTTTAATGGAGCATGTGAGGGCCAAGGTGTGCTGCCCTGGCCCCAGCCTAGGCTCTGTTCAAATAACCTCTCGTCTTTCTAGGCACAGTGGATAGGCACGGTGGAACAATTAGGCTAAGGTGGGGCAGCTGGAGAAACCATTAGTGTAAGATACATCTTGCAGTTTGACATTTCAGCCTCACTGCCCTCCATTTGCTCCCGCCTATAACAATAGCAATAACCCAGTTTTTTGTGCCTCAAGTTGTTTTTTTTTGAAATTTGGAAATATACAACTGATTCCTAGGTGTGCCACTCACAACACCAGGTGCAAATGAGCATTTGGAAGCTTTAGTTAACAGTCTGCTGACCCCTCCCTGTGAAACCAGGCAAACGTTTTTTACAACATCTCCATCCCCTGGTGGGCTTTAATCTTGTGTCTCTTGGCCCACCGTCACAGATTCCTAAAACACTCCAAATGAAGCTTCCCTTCATTGTAAAGAGTGAAAGTCCAGCTGTCACCCGAACTGTTTGGTTTGGAGGATCTTGGGAGCTGAATAGAGGCGGTCTTTCTGGATAGTGGGTTGCTTTGGAAGAGCTATTGGTGGGAATATTTTTTGCAGTTTTGTAATGGGGATAAATGATCCTTAAAGGATGAATCCTGATGGCTTTGGTGACCTCCAGACTTTCCTTCTAGTGCCACCGTGAGGTTTTGTCTGATACGTCTCAACATCTATTGTACTGGATTGTCATGAAATTTCAGACAATCAGGCCTCCACTCCACCCACTTTGTTGATTCAACTTTTTATCATCATCATCAGGTCAAATTGAGATTTTTTTTATACTTTGTTGAATTATCAAATACTTAAAATGAATGACATTCAATTCAGCTTCAGCTGCTTATTAGCAAATGTTTACATGTAAATAAACTAAAATTCAGCTTGTGGTAAACCTCAGACCGTGTTCTTTCATTGCAATTAAACAATTAAAATTATGGATTTTTCATCACTAACTGATTCTTAAAAAATCGTTAAAACTTGAGATTTAAATGCTGTTTTACCTTTAAGTCAGGTCTTTAAGTGGTCCATTGAAAATCAAATTTCAAGTGTTAATTTTTGGCCAAGTTACAGCTCTAGAAGTGAGAAAATTAATATTTTACAGGAGAAGATAAACAGTAATGAAACTTTTCTTACCAGGACAACGTTGGACCCATAAGCCTGCAGAGAGCAGAAGTCCAGGAAATTGTTTTAT